>CM066032.1:786829689-786923314 GCA_033557465.1 Ichthyophis bannanicus | reverse complement strand
CTGTGCCTGTACCGCCTATTCTATCTCTGGCCCTTGTCAGCTCCACATGTGGGAGCTCCATTATCCGTCCCCATCGTGAGCAAAGCGCCTTGACACGATTGTACAAGGTGCAGCATGGGCCAGGCTTCCGAAAGACCCAGCTCTCCATACACTTCGCATGGTGGTGGTGGAAGAATCGGCCATGAGGAAGCAAAAGAGCCTGAAATCGGGGGGGGGGGGGGGGGGGGCACGCGTCGCGTACCATCCCGCCAGATAGTCAAGAGCCCTTGATGCCCTGGGCCGCAATGGCCGTATCAAAGGTTCCATGCTCCCTTGTCCACATCCCATTATAATCAACCGTGTACACTGGTATGTTCCATGCCGCAATTATGGCCTAAGAAACTCAGGGGTTTCTCCGCTTGCCTCGAGGGGGAAACAGCCCCTCGAAAGATTCCCATGCCCTGCTAAAGTCAGTCACCGACTGCTCCAAGTAACCTCTCTTGACGGCCTCCTATGATGGCTTTGAGACATCAGCTTGGTGTGGCAGATGCGTTCGTGGGGGCCCACCGCACAGGCATGGCTCCAATCCTCGGATTTTAGAGCAATGGGTTTCAGAAGAAGTTCTGAGACCGTGGTCCTGCCTCGGCAAGCAGCTCTTTGACAAGCCGATGGAGAAGGCTGTGGAAATTGTGATGGAGTTCGTCACTGGGACCCATCTCTCCCACAAAATGTCTACCCTGCCTCGGAAGAAGCAGACAACCTAGAAGCCCTTCTTCCCTAAAAAGGGCCTCCATTATTAGGGCTATCCACCATATCCAGCTACCCCCATGCCGACCACTCTGGCGCTGGGAAAGTCTGAGGCATCGTAAGCCAAAAGGGCTGAAGGCCCAAATGCCAGTTCCCCTGAAACCCACTCAGGGGTTTTGACGCCATCGGCATAGCCCCTCGCCTTCAGGCGACACAGCAGCCAGTAGGGGGATGCCTGTCCCACTTCGCCCCGTCATGGGCTCCCATCACCTTGGACAGTTGGGTCCTCCAAGTCATCCGGGATGGCTATCGCCTTCACTTCGACAGGCTTCCACCCCCTTTCTCCCTGCGGAGCCTCCTCGACTCCCTGCACACCAGCTTCTGCTGCAGCAGGAATTAAACTCCTCGCCAAACGGGCAGTCGAGAAGGTCCCTCCCCACCTTTGAGGTTGGGGCTTCTATTCCCGGTACTTCCTCGTCCCGAAAAAGACAGGGGGGTCTGCGGCCATCCTCGACCTCCACAGGCTAAACAAGTTCCTGGTGCGGGAGAAATTCAAATGTTATCTCTTGGTGTGTTGCTGCCCTTCCTCCAGCAGCAGAACAAAACCCCTCCAAGTTCAATGACAAATCAATGCCCAATCAAAACATAAAGTCATTGAACATTCCAGCCAGTAGCTACCACTGGCCTTTAATGAATCTCTCAACCTCTATTTTTGTCGGGGACAATCGGTTGGAGAGGAAGGACTGCACCTTTCCCCTCATTACCGAGAGAACCCTTTTACTCAAACGGGCCACAGCGTGCCCAGTGTTTTTATTTTTTTGTTTTGTTTTTCGCACTAAAAAACAGTACTTATCTTAAGCAGACATTGTAGTTGTCTTCCACAGGCGAATACTATCATCCACATCTTACCACACTATCATCCTTCCTCCAGCAGGGCAACTGCCTAAGTTCCTTGGATCTAAAGGATGCTTATGCCCACATCTTAATCCACCCCAACACAGGCAGTATCTGCGTTTCAGGGTACAGGGAGAGCACTTCAAGTAAAGGGTGCTCCCCTTCGGCCTTGCGTCCGCCCCGCGGGTCTTCACAAAGTGCCTCGTCGCGGTCGCCACTTACCTTCGGCGCCAGGACGTGCTGGTCTTTCCCTACCTCGATGACTGGCTCATTACGGGCTCCTCGGCTGAGGAGGCTCGGCGAGCGATGTCACGCACTGTCCTCCTCTTGGAGAGCTTGGGGTTCTTGGTCAACTACCTGAAGTCTCACCTTGAGCCAGTGCAGGCTCTCGAGTTCATCAGAGCGCGCCTCAATACTCAGCAGGCAATCGTCTTCTTGCTGGTGGATCGCTCCACCCGCCTCCAAGCTTTGGCAGCTCTCGTCCAAAGCACTCACCAGGTCACCGCTCGGTCCATGCTACATCTCCTGGGCCACATGGCCTCGACCGTACATGTGGTCCCTCACGCCCGCCTGCACATGCAGACGGCTCAGTGGTGTCTCAGTGCCCAATGGAGCCAGTCCCCATCAGGGTTCTTCCCGACCTCTGCTTGTCCCGGAGTTGATGGCAAAACCCCCACAACCTCCTGCGGGGATTGCCCTATCAGGCCCCGCAGCATGATGTGGTGCTGATGACAGACGCTTCCCTGTTAGGGTGGGGAGCCCATTGAGGACCACTCTGCACGCAGAGGCAATGGTCACCCGAGGAGTCTCAGCAGAAGATAAACCTGCTCGAACTCCAGGCCATTTGGTGGGCCCTGAGGGCCTTCGAGGAACACCTCAGCGGGAAGTCGGTTCTAGTGCAGACCAACAACCATGTAGCGATGTTCTACATCAACAAGGAGGTGGGCACGGGATCGTGCTCCCTCTGCCGGGAAGCGGTCCTCATCTGTTCTTTTGCTGACCGATGGAGAATGTCCCTCAGAGTGACGTACCTCCCAGGTCAGGAGAATGGCCTGGCGGACAGACTCATCAGAATCCTTCGCCCCCACGAATGGCAGCTGGATCCCAGAGTAGCAGACTGACTGTTTCTCCACTGGGGGACTCCGGCAATAGACCTCTTCACCAGTCCCCAGAACACGCAGCTCCCCTGCTTTTGTGGGCCGGTGCCACACCCGAGCAGGGAGGGCCCCGATGCATTTCTCCTGGACTGGTCCTCCAGTCTTCTTTATGCATTCCCTCCTTTTCCCCTCATTGCGAGGACTCTGTTCAAGTCTCAGCAGGATGGGGCATTGTTGATTCTCATGGCCCCCTCGTGACCTTGGCAACCTTGGTTCCCGCCCCTGCTTCGGCTGTTGATGGAGCCCCCGGTTCCCCTGGGCTCTGCCAGGGGTCTGCTAATGCAGGAGGAGGGTCGGGTGCTGCACCCGAACCTAACCTCCCTATCCCTCACGGCCTAGCGACTGAACGGGTCTCCCTAGCCTCTCTGGCCCTTCCGGAGGAGGTCGAGAAAGTTCTCCTCGCCTCAAGGAAGGACTCCATTAGGACAGCTTACGCCTTTAAGTGGAAACACTTCATCTGGTGCTCGGAACACCAGATCAACCCCTTCTCATGTCATGTTCGGTGGGTTCTCCAGTATCTCCTGCACCTCTCAAGGGAAGGGCTGAAGTCAAACTCTGTCAGAGTTCATTTGAGTGCCATCTCGGCTAATCATCTCCCTATCAAGGGAAAACTCCTCTTGGGGCAGCCGTTAGTCTCCCACTTCATGCGGGGTCTTCTGCTATCTAAGCCGTCCATCCGTCCTCCTCCAGCAGAATGGGACTTAAATGTGGTACTCACGCAGCTCACCCATCCACCCTTTGAGCCGATGGCGACGTGTTTGCTCTGGCACCTCTCCTGGAAGGTGGCCTTCCTGGTGGCGCTGACCTCGGCCCGCCAAGTCAGTGAGCTCCAGGCTCTCATGGCTGGCGCCCCTTACACCAGGTTTTATCGGAACAGGGTGGTCTTCCGTACCCACCCTAAATTCCTGCCTAAGGTCATTTTGGACTTCCATCTCAACCAAGAGCGTGCTGCCGACTTTCTTCCTGAGGCCCCACGCCAACCAGGCGTCGACGGCTCTCCACACCCTTGACTGCAAACGGGCCCTCGCCTTTTATTTGCAGCATACCCAGACTCATCGCAAGTCTGACAGGCTTTTCATGACCTACGATCCCAATAGACCGGGGAAAGCAGTCACCAAGTGCACCCTCTCGATTTGGGTGGCGGACTGCATCGCTTTCGCCCATGCAAAGGCAGGCATCCCTCTGGATCATTGAGTCACCACACACAGGGTCCGAGCCAAAGCGGCCTCGGTGGCCTCGCTGCGCTCCGTGCCTCTGATGGACATTTGCTGGGCAGCAACCTGGTCATCCACGAACACCTTCGTTGCCCAATACTGCCTGGAAAGAGAGTCCCACCGGGACAGTGCCTTCGGCCAGGCTGTACTCCGTAACATGTTTGGGGTATAAGCAGCTTCTGCCCTCCGACCCTTCTTCACGGCTATTGAGGGCTTCGCCCCGAGGACTCGGGCTCCTTCGGGCTTTGGCTTCTGCTCCTGCTCATGGCCTCGCGGAGGTGTTTCCTTTTTGGTTACAGGTTCGGTAACCTGTAGCTAGAGAGTCCCGTAAGTGAGGAATGACTTCCTGCTTGTTCTTGGAGAAAGCATAGTTACTCACCTGTAACAGGTGTTCTCCAGGGACAGCAGGAATCAGTCCTCACTAGCTTCCTGCCTCCCCTGATGAGTTGCTGAATTTTTGTCCTTCCCTTGCCATCTCCTTGGTAAGACTCAAGCTAAGGGACCTGACTGAGCAAGATGGCACCCCTGGGCGGGAAGAGGACCACGCATGCATGGCAGCAATCCCAAAGGCTTTCTTTGAAAGCTGGGGAATTGCTCCGTGCGGGCTCAGTCGGTGCCAACATCACCCATAAGTGAGGACTGATTCCTGCTATCCCTAGGGAACACCTCTTACAGGTGAGTAACTACGCTATATGGTATACTTAGATTTCAGCTAGGTTTATGACACCATTCTGCATCGACGGCTTATAAATAAACTGACTGCCCTTTGGATGGACCCTTAAGTGACTGGCTAGATAAAAAACTGGTTCAGTGGGAGATAGGTAGGTAATAGTAGGAATCATAAGGAAAGGAATGGAGAATAAAACCAAGGATATTATAATGCCTCTGTATCATTCTATGGTGAGACGGCACTTTGAATATTGTGTGCAATTCTGGTTGCCGTATCTTTAAAAGGATATAGCAGAATTAGAAAAGGTACAGAGAAGAACCACCAAAATGGTAAAGGGGATGGAAGGATACCTCTATGAGGAAAGGCTTAAAAGGTTAGGGCTCTTCAACCTGGAAAAGAGACGACTCAGGGGAGATATGATAGAGCTCTATAAATTAATGAATGGAGTAGAATGGGTGAACGTAGATCGGCTGTTTACTCCATCAAAAAATAGAAAGACTAGGGGACATGCAATGAATCTACAATTTAACGCATTTAAGACTAATAAGAGAAAAATTGTTTTCACTCAACACATAATCAAACGCAAGAATTCATTACCGGAAGATGTAGTAAAAGCTGTTAGTGTAGCTGGGTTTAAAAAAGGTTTGGATAAGTTCCTGGAGGAAAGATCCATGAACCATTATTAAAGAGGACCCAGAAAATCCACTGCTTACCCTGAGTCAAGCATTGTGGAACCTATATACCTTTTGGGGAACCTGTGAGGCACATGTGACCTGGATTGGCCACTTTTGGAAACAGGATACCATGCTTGATGGACCTTGGTCTGACCCAGTATGGCATTTCTTATGTTCTTATGTAGCAAATAGAGTTTACTCTGAAGATAGAGAATTACCAATGGTGTGCTACATGAATTCGTCCATGGTCCTTTTTAATATTTTTTTAAGTAATATTTCAGAAGGTCTGTTGGGAAAGGTGTGCCTCTTTGCAGATGATACCAAAATCTGCAACTGGGTGGACACACTGGGAGATAAGGATAACATAAGGAGGGATCTAGCGAAGCTTGAAGAATGGTCGAGAATTTCCCAGCTAAGATTTAATGCTAAAAATGCTTTCAAGGTTTTGTATTAGTAGTTTTCTCTTTTGAGGATTTGTGCCTTTTTTTTTAGCTTAGCTGATCTTTCAATACTTGGAGCAGGAGAGGTCATTAACCAGGATCACAGAGATCCTGAGAATCAGTAGCCTTGAAAGCAGAGTCCTCTGATGGCATGTGCTTGACTGAGGGATTTGCATCTTTTGATGGCCAGTAGGTACCTTGCTATGGCCCATTAGGCAGGCCATATTAAGAGCCCTTAGGGTCATCTTCCCCATTGATACTTCTACTTGGCCCATTGGGGTTTGAGCAGCAGAATTCATTGTTCTTTTTCCTTTGCAATTGCACAGACAAAGTAGTTTTTCTGTTTTTGTTTCTTATGTTTCTTTCTTGCTAAATTGTATACCATGTCTGCTCACAAGCAGATTTGTTAGACTGAGGCAGTTACTGATATGGGTGAAGAAGGGCACATGAGAGAGTTTTTTTAAAAAATATATTTGCTACTGAGTGTCTGCATGGCTGCCACTCTGAATGACATCACCTACGTTGATAGCTGCATTTGCCTGCTGTCATCGGAGAAATAGTAAGTCATCTCTACCATCTTTAGATTTCCCCCTGGGCAGCATTTAATAGGAGCCTCAAGACATTTGCTCTGAATTTAATGCAAATTCTATGGCTGTAGCTTGAAAGACAACTCTAAACCCAGGTAACTCACTTTTCTCCATCACCCAGTTCCTCTGAGGACGTTCAGCAAATGCAGACCTTGTATGGTTGATGTGGATGACTTTGTAGGGTTTGCCAGTTGCCTGGGTGCTCTTCTCAATCCAAGGCATGTAGTGGGAAAGCTTGGTGAAGATGTAGGGCCTCAAACAGGTCTTGTCAAAGTCACTGAGTAACCCAATCTGCACCCAGGATGAATTGAGGAATTCTTTGCACACCAGTGGGGCCCCGATGTCTCCCTGCATAAGGACAGTAACAAGAAAGCTGGCAAATTTCATAAAGTACAATCAAGGGTATACCCAAATACAGGATTCTTGTAACAAATCTCTGCACAAGTACAGATTTGTACCTGCATCCCTGCTTCCTAAGCTTGGATCTAAGAACCTCACTCACTGTGGTTTGATAATTTAAGACATTTTACACTGGATCAGAACATAGGCCCCTCAAACTCACTGTCATCTACAACAGCAAGCAATGAGTGGTTATAGAACATATACTGTATAAGAAATAGTAGCATGTGTAGGGTTGTCTACCTCAGTCCACCCTCCCATTTTCTAGCAGGGGACAGTCTAATTCTAGATAGTCTGTGATTGACCTGTCCTTCATGAATTTGTTTAATTTCTTTATCTATCTTATACTCCTGGCCTCCTCAATATTCTGTGGCAATGAGTGTAATACTCTTATACCCAACCACCTTGCTGGGGCATCCTTGAGTCTCCGACCAACCTTCCAGGAGCTCCCCTTAGGCAGACTCCATCAGTCACTGAATACTTGGTGCCTGATGCCTTCACTTGGGAAAGAAGGATGGTGTTGGATGAGACTTCCCTCTCTTCTCCCCCGGAAAACAAAAACAACAAAAAACTAGTGTGACTGTGAACAAGACTGACTGGTAGTTTTTACAAATTTTATTAACTTATTCAATGGCTCATATAAAATATTTACAATGCATTTGAATAGTTGAAGTATTTGAACAGAAAGACTCTCATATATTTCTAAAGGGAATTAAATAGCCATTGAGACAATATGAGGTACCAATCTCCATGCAATATTACCAGCTAGAAAGGACAATTGTCTTGTTTTCCCCATGTTCTATAACAGTTACCCTCTTCCCTTTTCATTCCCACTGTCTCTCAAGTCTCACCCATATTCAGCAATGCAACCAGACCAGTGGATGCTGTGAGGCATGGGAGAATCTGTCTGGTCTAACCTGTCTCCTCAGGTCCAAAAACTCTGCCTCTGCTGTTAGCTTAACCCCTCCTGTGGGACCACTGTCTCTCAGCCACTGGCCCCAATCCACCTGGAACTTTCATCTTTGCTGTTTCTCAGCCTTTGGGCCCTATTCCACATGGGGCCATTGCCTCCATCACCTCTCAGCCATTGGGCCCTGCTTCGCCTAGGTGATGTCACCTCTGCCACCTTTAAGCCTCTGGGCCTCAGCTCTACCTGGAGTCTACAGCCTATGAGTCACTTTGCCCCACTCCACCTGGGCATCCTTGCCTTCATTTTCTTTCAGCTGCTGGGCTAAGCTTCACTTGAGGCCGATGTTTCCGTTGGGTCCCACTTTGCTGGGACCATCACCTCCGCTATCTCTCAGTCACTGGCCTCCACCTGGGGCTGTCTCCTCTGCTGCCTCTCAGTTACTGCTTCCCACTCTGCCCGGGGCTGTCGCCTATGCTGCTTTTCAGCCACTGCACACCACTAGTAATAGTAATAAAAATAGTAATAAATGCAACTTACTTCACCCATCCTTGAACACAAATACATTGAGATAGTTTACAATAAAAGAAATGTCCAATGAATGTTTACAATAAAAAATATCAAGTAAACCATAAAAGACAAAAACAAAGACTCAACCACTGACAACATATACATACACAACTGGCACTGCACTGTTTCTTACGCAATTGTCAAACACCTGCCTGAGAAACTAAGCCTTCCTTTCCTCTCTGAATTTCTTAAAAAAACACCTCCAGCCTAAAATACAATGCAAGGTGTTCCACAGAAGAGGTGCCAGACAAGCAAATATTGACCATCGATTGCTGATCAGCCAAATCCACACTGGGGATGGCTTTGAGCTGTGCCCTCTGCCGCTTCTCAGCCACTGGTCCTCACTCCACTTGGAGCTGTCTCCCCTTACATATCTCAGCTGCTGGGCTCCACCTGAGGCCACCACCTCTTCAACCACAGGGTCTCACTCTGCTAGGGGCATCACTCCACTAGCACATCAAATTCTCAGAGTATCATCCTAGTCGGGAAGGCTTACCTTCTTGCCACAGTCATTAGGCCCTGCTCTCTGCTCTCCCTGGAGCTGTCATCTTCACCACCTTTCAGCCATTGGGCTGTGCTCTCCCGGGGACCATTGCTCCACCAGTACATCAAAATCCCAAAGTGCTTTCCTTCTTGGGAGGGGTTTCTATTGTCCAAGTCTGAAATTCTGTCGGGTCCATGGCTCACCAATATGCCAAGTGAGCCAAAGTGCTCGCAAGCAACACGAAACAGGGCTTTCATGTTCTACGCACCCACATGCTGGAATGCCCTCCCGCCCAACATCCGCTCCATAACTGACCTCACCCAGTTCAGAAAGGCTCTGAAACACCACCTCTTTCTCCAGCACTACTCCCATAATGAAGACACACAACATGCATCCTCATGCACCTGCCATTACAGCACCCTTGACACAACAGCAACAAGCAGTCCCAGCCCTGCCCACTAACGCTTCCAGACACCTGTTATACAACTGTATATGGCACACAATTTGTAAATAGCTCACAATCTTGTATGTAGCACACAATTGGTTGTAAATAGCCACCTAGCAGTCATGTCGCCGCCCGCCCCACTGGCCAGACTGTCGCGCCTGTATATAGTTACTTAACTGAGTGACCTGTTACTGAGTAGCCTGTACATAGTTTCCCCAGTTAGCCAAGTTGTAATCCCATTCTTGGTACAGTGCAGATGCCGCTGCACCGCACTATACAAATCTGTTTTAACTGTAAACCAAGCTGATTTTAAAGAGCGCGGTATAAAAAAAACCCCTCAAATAAATAAATAAATAAAATTCTAGTTGGCCAATCCCATGGCTTGCAATTTAGCTTTCTTCAGCATGGATGGGCCCTTCCTTTCTCAGCCACAGTACCATGAGCCAGGCAGGAAGAAGCAGAGAGAATGTGTAGGCTCTCCCTCCTGCCCTAACATTTTCTTTCCTAGCCTAAAACCCAGCTGTTCAAAGTTTCAATCCTATACTTTGCAAGTAGCAGAACCAGACAACTCTCTGGGAGAAAGTACCCTCCAAATCTCAGACCTTTCCGGAGGGAGGGTTTTTCCTCCGATTCAACATCTTCCCATTCCTCCCTAATTGTCTAACACTTTTGCCCAGCCATAGTAGCAGCAGCAATAACAGCCATTTTTCTAACACCCTCATGGCAGCAGGAGTAATAACAGCCTCTTCTCCACCTTTCAATGGTCCAGCATCTTTCCGCCAACCTTTTTCCCCCACAATGGCAACAGCAGAAGAACCAAACATAATGAGTACTGTGTTGCAGAGCCTCTGAGCTGCCCTGCACTTGAAGACATTTCGCCATCCCACCCCCTTGGCAGAAGTAAATATGTATCAGAATGGGCAGGATGCAGAAGAACCTTCAAGCACATGGCAGCTTGGAGGGCCCTATGGCACAGCAATCATTATATTTGTTTTTTCTGCTACTGCTGCAGTGGGGATAAAGGTTGGAAGGGAAAAAAGGCCAGAGGTTGAGGAGGCAATAGGCAGCAGCAGAAGTGGGAGGGAGGGAAGGGAAGCTGCCTATGCACATACCCAGCATTTGGCTTGACCAGACAATGCAGTTTCCACTTGCAACTTGTAACTGAACACTTTACAAACAGCAGAAAAACTGGACTGTCTGGTCAAAAAAACAGGCAATTGGTCACCCTACTGCCTAGTGAATTTATTCCTGAAAGCCTTGTCCCATGCTCCCCCATGTATGTATTTCTCAGCCTTAGAGTTGTATTACTATTTATATGTGTAATGATATGCAATATTAACTTATCAGCAAAAGCAATCAATTTAGATTTTCTACTCCTATTCATATCTCTCTAGTTTAAAATTTCATAGGCATTCCTTCCCAGGATTCACAGCAGGTGTTTGATCATCAGTACTGATGGCTCACATTATAATGCAGGGATTTCCAAGCCATGTCCTTTTCTCTTTGAAGTTCATTCCAGCTAAAGAATAATCCCTTCCCCTTCCTCTCCCTCCCCCTCCCCAAACCTAGTAGGGTTTCATTCTCCCCTATTCAAATTTATTGTTGCCCCCAATGAGACATCACACTTTGCATATGCCTCCCTTAGACTAGAGTTTCAAGATGTTTCTTCATCCCATTGGTGTAATAATAACCAGTTGCTTCTGTGCTATTCTCAGAGAGATTTCTACTGGATTTACAAGGCTATCATAAGTCAATCTTAATATGGGTTTCACATCCCTGCCTATCCTTCTGGGCTTTCAGGGTGGTAGAAATATGTCAGCATCTGCAGCCTCTGGTTCTCTTTGAACATAAGAAATGCCATACTGGGTCAGACCAAGGTCCATCAAGCCTAGTATCCTGTTTCCAACAGTGGACAATCCAGATCACAAGTACCTGGCAGGTTGCCAAAAAGGTACATGGGTTCCACAATGCTTGTCCTGGGGTAAGCAGAGGATTTCCCAGGTCCTCTTTAATAATGGTTTATGGACCTTTCCCCCAGGAACTTGTCCAAACCTTTTTTAAACCGAGCTATACTAACAGCTTTTACTACATCCTCCGGTACTGAATTTCAGAATTTCATTATGCGTTGAGTAAGAAAATATTTTCTCTTATTACTCTTAAATGGGTTACACTGTAGCTTCATTGCATGTCCCCTAGTCTTTCTACTTTTTGATGGAGTAAACAACCTATCTATGTTTATCTATCTGCCTCAATTCGCCCAATCCTAAAAAAAAACAACCTCGACTTAATAGACCCAACTTCATACAGACCAATCACCAGCCTTCCTTTCATGGCCAAAATCATAGAAAAGGTGGTATGTCAACAGCTCCAAGAACATATCGAAAATCATGCTCTACTGGACCCCCAACAACATGGCTTTCAGAGTCGAAACTCTTCTCTCCCTTCTAAACAGACTCATTCAAGGCATCCAGACTGTGCAACAAGGATTTATTTTAGTTTTTCTTGATATCTCTGCTACATTTGACTTAGTAAACCACCCCATCCTTCTCCAATGTCTCCAATCATCGGAGTTCAAAATACAGTATTGAATTGGTTCCAGTCCTACCTGTCCAATCATCAGAAGCAAATCAAAATAGGAGACATCTCTTCCACCCTGTTCACCCAAACCCAAGGCTTCCCACAAGGCTCCACCCTCTCTGCCCTACTTTTTAATATATATCTACAACCACTCTGTTCGCTTATCAAGTCCCACAACCTACTCTACCACCTTTATGCTGATGATCTATATCCCCTTCGATACCAGTCACCTCACCTACACAAAGCTACAGCACTGCTTCTCTGAAGTATCACAATGAACCACTAGTAATCACCTTTCCATTAACTACAAGAAAACTGAAGCCCTATTCATCACTAAGGATAGCACTTTTATTCTCCCTGCATCCATAAATTTTAAACAACACCCATATCAAGGTACAGCAAGAAATAAAATACCTCAGTTTCACTCTGGACCACACCTCACCTTTAAGCAACAAGGGAGTCATTCTGAACCATGAATAGCAGGGATGGATGTCCCAACGACTAACTTCCCCGATGGCTGTGCGGGGAAGTTAGTCGGGGGTGGGGAATGGGCAGCCTGGGGGCGGAGAGTGGATGGGCAGTGGGCGGTCGCAGGCCCTGGATATATAGGGCCAAGTCTAATGTCAGCCCTCTACGTCCAGGGCCAGCAAAATGGAATAACTCCCCTGGACTTTTTTTTTTTAAATCTGGGTTGCGGAAAGGGCTGGGGGGCCAGGGGACATTCCTGACCCTGGTCTTCAGAGGCCAGATCAGGGGTTGGGCTGCAGGGAATTTGCAGGTTTGGTCGGCGGCCGGCATCACGGCTTTTAAATGGAGCCATGGTGCCATGGCAACATGAAGCCATGGCGCCGCAGCTCCATTTAAATGCCCTGATTGAGTTAGCTGGGTGAAGTCCTATACGTGCAGGCTGGACAGAATCGCTGTCCCAGCCTGCACGTGCAGGACTGTTCGCGATTCTGATCCCGCGGGGCTAGACATGCCCCCTGGGATCAGAATCGCGATCCCCTCTGTGCATCCGGTTCAGACCAGAAGCACAGAGGGGATGGACATGCAGGACAGAATCGGGCCCTAAGTGAAGAAAATGGCAAACTCAAACTATTATAAGATCCGCACCCTCCAAAACCTTCGCCCAATCCTGGACCCCCCTAACTTCAGCTCAGCACTCCAAACAGCAATCCTCCCAATCTCTGATTACTGCAACTCTATTTATCAAGAACTCCCACAATCAACCATTAAGTACGGTGCTTCATATCGCCGCACGTACCCTTCTGGCAGCTCCCAAACAAGACACATTACACCTATTCTTAAGCAGCTCCATTAGGTCCCCCTCAGCAGTCGCATCAATACAAAACATTGATGAAAATCCACAAAGCACTAACTGGTCTCTCCTCCTCACACCTTCTCAGCCTCCTTCACTCCTTTCAATCCAGTAGAGCCAGCCACCAATCCAACAGAAACACCCTGATCGTCCCCCACTCGAAAACAAAGAGCACCCAGCAGACATTCGAACTATATGCACCAACCCTCTGGAACTCTCTCCCCGACACAATCAGAAGCATCAAAGACCTTTCAACATTCAGAAAGCATCTGAAGACCCATATGTTCATTGAACACTATGGAGCTGTAACAATCCCACCCAATCAAGCTACCCCATCAGACCCCTCTACACTTCACCTTAACAAAGTTTCAACTCATACATCCATCATCCCCAACATATACAAATCAATGTAAATAATTAAGTTATTTGTATATAGCAGCGATGGCGAACCTATGGCACGCGTGCCAGCTGTGGCACGCGAAGGCCTTGCAGCTGGCACGCGTGAAGGTCCGCAAAAAAAGAAAAAGCGGGCTCTGGCTGCTGCCGCGGACGCGGCAGCATGCAGTGTCCCGCGGGGCCCCCTCCGCCCGCTAAGCCCCTCTGCAAGGGCTTTCAGATTCGCTCTGTTAAGCCCGCAGGGGTTAATGGGAAATTTCCCATCAGCCCCTTTAGACGCGAGGGACTGATGGGAAATTTCCCATTAGCCCCTGCGGGCTTAACAGAGACGCGAGGGAGAAGCAGTCTCCCACGCGAATCAGAAAGCCCATGCAGAGGGGCTTATCGGGCGGAGGGGGCCCCCCGGGACACTGCATGCTGCCGCGTCCGCGGCAGCAGCCAGAGCCCGCTTTTTCTGTTTTTAAATTTGCCGGGGGGGGGGGGGGTTTGGACTGCTAATGGGCTAGGGGGGGGGGTTCGGACGGCTAATGGGGTGGGGGGGGGTTGGGACTGCTAATGGGCTGGGGGGGGTTAGGACTGCTAATGGGCTAGGAGGGGGGGGGTTAGGACTGCTAATGGGCTAGGGGGGGGTTAGGACTGCTAATGGGCTAGGGGGGGTTAGGACTGCTAATGGGCTGTGGGCTGATGGGGGCTGTCTGGAAATGGGGTGATGGGGGGTTAGGACTGCTAATGGGCAGGGGGGGGTTAGGACTGCTAATGGGCTGGGGGGGTTTGGACTGCTAATGGGCTGGGGGGGGTAGGACTGCTAATGGGCTAGGAGGGGGGGGGGTTAGGACTGCTAATGGGCTAGGGGGGGTTAGGACTGCTAATGGGCTGTGGGCTGATGGGGGCTGTCCGGAAATGGGGTGATGGGGGGTGTAGGACTGGAAATGGGCAATGGGGGGGGGTTAGGACTGCTAATGGGCTAGAGAGGGGGGGGTTAGGACTGCTAATGGGCTAGGGGGGGGTTAGGACTGATAATGGGCTGGGGGGGTTCGGACTGCTAATGTGCGAGGTGGGGGTTTGGACTGCTAATGTGCTGGGGGGGGGTTAGGACTGCGAATGGGCTAGGAGGGGGGGGTTAGGACTGCTAATGGGCTAGGAGGGGGGTTAGGACTGCTAATGGGCTAGGGGGGGTTAGGACTGCTAATGGGCTGGGGGGGGTTAGGACTGCTAATGGGCTAGGAGGGGGGTTAGGACTGCTAATGGGCTAGGGGGGGGTTAGGACTGCTAATGGGCTAGGAGGGGGGTTAGGACTGCTAATGGGCTAGGGGGGGTTAGGACTGCTAATGGGCTGTGGGCTGATGGGGGCTGTCTGGAAAGGGGGTGATGGGGGTTAGGACTGGTAATGGGCTAGGGGGGGGGTGAGGACTGCTAATGGGCTAGAGTGGGGGGGTTAGGACTGCTATTGGGCTAGGGAGGGGGGTTAGGACTGCTAATGGGCTGATGGGGAGGGGTTAGGACTTGAGGTGGGCTGTTGGGTGGGGTTAGGACTGGAAATGGGCTGATGGGGGGTTAACACTGGAGGTGGTCTGATGGGGTTAGGACTGGTAAGGCGCTAATGTGCGGTTTAGAACTGATAATGGGCTATGGGGGGGCTGGGACAAGAAATGGGCTGATGGGGAGGGGTTAGGACTTGAGGTGGGCTGATGGGGTTAGGACTGGTAATGGACTGTGGGCTGATGGGGGGTTAGGACTGGCAATGGGCTATGGGGGGCTGACTGGAAGTGGGGGGTTAGGACTGGTAATGGGTTATAGGGGGGGCTTAAACTGAAAATGGGGTGATGGGGGGTTAGGACTGGAAGTGGGTTGATGAGGGGGGATAGGACTGGTATTGGGTTGGGGGGCTGCTAGGACTGGAAATGGGCTGATGCAGGGACTAGAAGGGAATGGATGCTGGGTGAGGCTGGAACTAGAAGGGAGCTGGTGTTGGGGAGGATTAGAATGGGATGGGGCTGGGAGAGTAAAATGGAGAGGGGAAAAATATTTTGTGTGGGAGGGATAAAAAATCTACAATTGGCCGGGTATTGGGAGAGTAAGTGGGGATTGAGGATGGAGGGGTAAATTTTGAGTAGATGAAATAGGAATGAGGAAAGAGCCAAAGGAGAAAGATTAGTATGTTAAAGCAAATGTAGAGAGAGAATGGAAAAAAAAAACAAGAAGACAGAAGAAAGGACAAATGGACAGCAGATGGAGAGTTAGCAGAAGACACGAAGAAACCAGAAGAAAGTGGCTGGAACAATTGCAACTGAAAAAAAATTCACAAAAGGTAGAATTATATCTCTTTATTTTGAATTTATTAACTGGAATATGTCAGCTCTGGGAAATGTGCATCATTATTTTTTGCGCTTTGTTTAGTACAAGAGGAAATTAATATATAGTTTTATTTCTACAGTGTTGTTGTATATTCCAAGTTTGGCTTTTGGGGTTCCCAGTTTAATTATTGTCTTCCTGTTTCTAAATTGTGATTCCTTGTTTGGTGATGGTCTGTTCTGCATGTGTAACTGAGCTGAGGTATTCTGTTTATATAATTCCTATTTGACATTGCCACTTGTTCTTTCCCCAGTAGGTCATGTATTGTTGTTCTCTGAGATGTATTGGTTTAATATTTGCAGTGTTGCCTTTTGATAGGTAGAGTATGGTGCTTTGTGAGTCCTGGTAGTGCTGTTAGGATACGGCGGGTTTGCTATGGGTTCTAAATGGGCAGCGTTTGTAGTAGTTCCTAATGTGCCTGGCGGTTGGTACTGGATTATAGTAATGTAGAAACCTTTTAGTCTTTCTTTATCCATATACTCATTAAGAGGCATGTTTACTAAAAGTTAGTGTATGGTAACATTATGCAAATATTTATGCAAATGAAGCACCTTATGCAAATGGGGCTTTAATTGACGTGCTGGCACTTTGAGGAAATTCTTTGGTTTTGTGCGGCAGTTTGGGCACTCGGGCTCAAAAAGGTTAGCCATCACTGGTATATAGTTAATGTTTATACTCCATGGGCCAGATTTTCGAAGCGCTAAGCATGTGTTACACGTGTAAAGGAGGGCCTTACCCAGGTAAAACCACCATAACTGTGTAAAGCAAATCTTCAACAAGGCAGCTTGAGTTGGAGGCCTGGGGACATAACGGGGGGTGGGGGGGGTGTCAGTTGCCAACCTGCATAAAGCGGATTTCTGAAAGCCTTGTATGTCAACATTGGATGGCACAAATCGCAGAAGTCTATGCGATGTATCCTGGTACCTAACAGCGAGTGGTGTGTGTGTAACCTGTGTAGTGGCATTACAGTGTACAGTAAAGTGAGGGGAGCATATCTAGGTGTGTGCCCAACCTGTGCAAAGTGACAACATTGTTTGACCGGCCAAGAAGCCATGTGAGCCATGCGCATGGTGCTCCAGAGGTGGAGATGTGGCAGTCGTGCCCGTGCAGAGAGAAAGAGGTGGCAGGCAATGCGGAGACAGCAGCAGGCGGTGGCCTAGTGGCAAGGACGGAGGTACTGTGCTCCATGTGTACACAGGCCTAGGTTGAGTTACCTACAACTGATGGAAGAGGAGGTCTACTAGAGGTACAGACCGGATGGGGCAACAATAATGGAGCTGTGCCACATACTCAGTGGTGGCATGGAGCCTTCCACTGCCAGAAGCCTGGTCCTCGTGGTGGCAATGAAGGTGACCACAGCCCTGGGATACCTGGCAACTGGCAGCTTCTAGCATGTGTTGGGGACAACTGTTGGGATCACGCGGTCTACTGCCAGTACCTGCATACATGCCTTCACTAGGGCCCTGCTGCGGAGAGTGCGCCACCTCATCACCTTCCCACGGACTCAGCAGGAGTGGCATGAGACCATGCAGGCCCATTATAATGTGGCAGGGTTTCCATCTGTCCTGGGATGTATAGACTGCATCCACGTTGCACTTCGCGCACCAAAGATGGGGCAGAGGGCATTCCGTAACGGGCATGGCTACACATCAATGAACATGCAGGTCATTGTGGATGCCAACATGACCATAATGGATGTGTGTGCCTACTACCCAGGGTCGTGCCATGATGCTTTTTTCTTTGCCCAGTCCAGCCTAAGACAGGCAGCGGCTGGGGGACAGCTGGGGGACACGTGGTTGCTCAGTGAGTATAAACATATGTGATGCCCACTGCATAACAAATATAGCAACCCACCCTGCTGGTATATGATCTGTGTTATGATGTCCGACACATCCCACATTCCCACCCAACACAAGTTCCATACTTAAGTGCACATCTCCCATTGCCCCCAAAGGCGACCATGGATACCCGCTAAGGACATGGCTGCTGACACTGGTACGCCACCCCAGGAGTCAGCAGGAGGAGTGCTACAACACTGCCCATCAGCAGACCAGGGCAGTGGTAGAGAGAGCAATCGGATTGTTACAGGTCCATAGTGTTCAATGAGTTATTGGAGATAGTTCATGAGTTCGGTTAAGATAGTTTTGTTAGTTTTTAAGGTCATATTTATTTATTTATCTATTTTTTATTTATTTATGTATTTATTCGAGTACCCATTGATCATTATGGGCCTCTCCACTCCTTTCCTTTTCTTTCCTTTCAAAGAGATCCCTTTGTATCGTTTAAGTTAATAGGCCTGGGTTATTTCAGAAATTGTGAACGGTGACGGTTTTTATTGTTTATAACATTATGGTTTTATATGGTTGCATTTGTTTAATTATTTATTCATTTTACAAAACATGTCAAAACCATTCTACCAAAAATCAGGTATACCCCAAGGATCTGCACTATCATCACTTCTCTTTAACCTTTACATCCAACCTATCTTCAATATAATAAAAGGGCATGGCATATATTACCATTTATATGCCGATGATATAATGTTATACACTCAATTTAACACTAAACAACCAAATCTACATAAAATTGAAGAATGTCTTAATAGCACCACCAACTGGTTGACAACTCACAACCTCCAACTAAATATCAAGAAGACAGAAATTCTATTTTATTTATTTATTTATTTATTTATTTATTTAGTAGATACTTATATACCGCTACTTCCAGCGATCAGAAGCGGTTCGATTATAATTTTGGGATTTGTCACAAAATCAAGACAGAATATATGGGGCATAGATAGCAAGGGGTATTACACAGCACACATAGTAGGGTCTACAGATCGACCTTAATGAACTTAATGATCTATCATACATTACAAGAGAGATAATCTTCCAACTATTTACATTTTTACATCCAACTATTCAATTCATTTTATTTTCTTGGATTTACATCTGGCCATAGTGACAATTGAATAGATGTGTTTTTAATTTTTTTCTGAAGTCGACTAAGTCTTTAATTGCTCTCAGCTCGTGTGGTAGTTGGTTCCATAAAGTGGGGGCAGAGAAGGAGAATGCTCTTCGGCTAGTACTGACTTTTACATGCCTGATGCTGTTTGGAACTATTATTGTGTCTGAGCTGATGGTTCTCCTGCATCTGGTGGTAGGTTGCATGGAGATCAGGGTGGAGAGGAATGACGGGGCCAGGTTGTGAATTATAACAAAGGACAGCTCCTTCACATCACCGGATTCAGTTATGTTAAACAAAGACGGCTTCAAAGTCAAAAAGGAGGTGAGATACCTGGGAGTCACACTTGATTACCAGTTCAATTTCAACAAGCACGTGAGCAACATAACTAAGGCCATATACAACAAGATAAAAATGCTCCAACACTTAAGACCTCTCCTCCCCACAAGCAATTTTAGAACAGCAGTACAGGCAATGATCTTCCTGCACCTAGACTTCTGCAATGCCTTACTAAAGGGTCTCCCAAAACAAACAATCCACCGAATACAGCTAACCCAAAATACAGCAGCTAGAGTAATAACTGAAGTTCCACTTAAAGAGCACATTACACCAGTATTAAAGCTTCTCCACTGGCTCCCAGTAGAGAGCAGAATAAAATTCAAGATAATCCATACTATCTTTAAATCCCTCCAAGCCGATTCATCCATATACCTCAAAATGCTGATGACATTCACCCCGGATAACAGACCAAGGAGAAACAACAATAAAGACCTCCTCGTAGTACCAGCCAAATTTAAAAACTGCAATTCCACTACCTCTAAGAGAGTCTTCTCACTATACTACTACTACTACTACTGAGCATTTATAAAGCACTACCAGATGCACGCAGCGCTGTACAGAGAAAGACACAAAAGAGACAGTCTCTGCTCATCAGAGCTTACAATCTAATAAAGACAAAAACAAAAAGGTGAAGGACAAGGTAAAAACAGGGTAAGGGAAGGCGAACAAGAGAGACAAAACAAGGGAAGGAGGTAAGGACAAAAAGCAAAGGAAGGAGAAATAGGTGAAACAAGACAAGAAGGAGGAGAACAGGAAAGTCAAGAACCAAAGGCAGAAGCAAAGAGGTGAGCTTTCAACCTGGCTTTGAAGAGGGTTAATGAAGGAGACTGACGTATAGACAGAAGAAGTCTATTCCAGGCATAGGGTGCAGCAAGATGAAAAGAGCGGAGTCTAGAATTAGCAATAGTGGTGAAGGGCATAGCAAGAAGCAGTTGGCTAGAAGAGCGGAGCTCATGAGGGGGAAGATAAGGAGAAATGAGAGAAGAAAGATAAATAGGAGCCGCAGAGTGAATGTATTTATAGGTCAATAGGAGCAGTTTGAACTGGATGCGGAAACAGATGGGGAGCCAGTGAAGAGACCTGAGGAGAGGAGTGACATGAGCAAAGCGAGGCTGGCGGAAGATCAAACGAGGAGCAGAATGTTGTATCGACTGAAGGGGGGAAAGATGATTCAGAGGGAGACCAGCAAGGAGCAGGTTACAGTAATCAAGGCGGGAGGTGATTAAGGAATGAATAAGCGTTTTAGTAGTATGAACTGAAAGAAAAGGGTGGATTCTGCCAATATTATAGAGAAAGAAGCGGCAGGACTTAGCGACGAGATGGATATGTGAGAAGGAGAGCGAGGAATCAAAATTAACCCCCAGGTTACGTGCAGAGGAAATGGGATGGAGGGCAGAGCCATCCACAGTGATTGAAAAAGGAAGAAAAGGAGAGGAGATCTTAGGGGAAAAAACAAGAAGTTCAGTCTTGGCCATGTTCAATTTCAAGTGGCAGTGGAACATCCAAGCAGCAATGGCAGAGAGGCAATTAGAGATCCAGGACTGGATTGATGAAGAGAGTTCAGGCGTAGAGAGGTAGATCTGGGAGTCATCAGCATAGAGATGATAATGAAAACCATAGGAGGAGATAAGTGTGCCAAGGGACTGGGTATAGAGAGAGAAAAGTAGAGGACCCAAGACAGAACCTTGGGGTACACCAACAGGAAGCGGAGTAGCAGAGAAGGTGGAGCCACCAGAACACACACTGAGGGAGCGATGAGAGAGATAGGAGGAGAACCAGGAAAGAACAGAGCCCCTAAAGCTGAGCGAGGACAAGGTGTCAAGAAGAAGATCATGGTCAACAGTGTCAAAAGCGGCAGAGAGGTCAAGAAGGATAAGGACAGAGTACAGACCCTTCGATTTAGCCAGGAACAAGTCACTGGAAACCTTGACAAGGGCTGTTTCAGTAGAGTGCAAAGGCCGAAAACCAAAGTGTAAGGGATCAAGAAGGGCATGAGAGGAGAGGAAGTCAAGACAGTGGCGATGTACCGCACGTTCAAGCAGTTTAGAAATGAAGGGAAGGAGGGAAATAAGACGATAATTAGAAGGAGAGGAGGGATCAAGAGAGGGTTTCTTAAGGAGAGGTGTGACCACAGCATGTTTAAAGACAGAAGGGACCGTAGCAGTAGAGAGGGAGAGATTAAGGATATGAGATGGAGGGGACAACGGTGGAGGAAATGGAGCAGAGGAGATGGGTAGAGATAGGATCAGAGGGCTTGGAGGAAGAGAGAAGGAGTGCAGTTTCCTTATCAGAAATCGCAGGAAAGGAAGAGATGGTAGGATGGGAAAGGGGGGGGGGAATAGGAACGAGAAGGGGAAGAAGGAGAAATAGCAGACTTACTATACACACCGCAAATATGGAATTCTCCTGAAACTTTAAGAGCCACCAAGGATCCAATAGCCTTCCATAAGCATCTAAAACATGACATACTTGATTCGCAGCAACATGGATTCCGGCCACTTCATGGAGTTGAGACCCTCATGACCATTCTAATGAACACCCTCATCATTGGAACCCAAGAGAAACAATCCGGATACATCCTGATCTTTCTAGATATATCAGCGGCCTTTGACACAATCTCCCACGAAATCCTCATAAGCAGACTACAATCAATTGGAATCAAAGATACTGTACTTCAATGGTTCAGATCCTATTTAACCAACAGACAGCAACGAATCCGCACCCTCTCCAAAACCTCGACCCCCTACCAACAACACCAAGGAGTACCCCAAGGGTCCACCCTGTCAGCCATGCTATTCAATATATACCTCCGTCCACTATGCTCAATCATTCGCACCCACAACATCAACTTCCACATATACGCCGACGACATAATGCTCTACGCACCGATTACAACCACCAATCCAAGAAACGACCAGCTATCAGCCTGCTTCAACGACGTAGCCAACTGGCTACAAGAGAACAATTTATCCATCAACATGAAGAAAACCGAAGCCCTTATAGTAACAAAAGAACATGGCTTCAAACCACCTACCCACTTCAACATAGGAACCACGCAAATCCAAATCCAGCCCCAAATAAGGTATCTAGGCGTTATCATTGACCAGGCCCTCACCTTTAAACAACAAATCAACAAAACTGCCGGGACAATATTCCACAAAGCTAAAACTGTGCAACGTCTCCGACCCCTTCTGGAACCCCACGACTTCAGGACAGTAATGCAAGCAGTAACACTGCCTCATCTGGACTTCTGCAACATAATCTACCATGGACTACCTGCCTCACACACCAACCCCCTCCGAACTGCTTTAAATACCACAGCAAGGATTATTCAGAATGCGAAAAAACGGGATCACATCACCCCAATCCTAAGGGACCTCCACTTCCTGCCAGTTCCAGCGAGAGTCAAGTACAAAGCTATCCTACTCATCCACAAGACTATCCACCAAACACGGAACACCTCACTCCACCACCTTCTGCCTCGCCCATCTCACAACAGATCAACCAGACAATCCTCCAACAACTCCATTGTCGTCCCCCACAAAAGAACCAAGTCCACACAACGGACCTGCAACAGAGCTTTCGAACTTTATGCCCCATCCCTCTGGAACTCTCTGCCAAACCACATCAGAAACAACGCTGACATCACATCATTCAAGAAACAGCTGAAAACAATACTATTCCGTGAACACCTTTGAACAGAATTGCCACCCTATCCTCACAATCTAATACCTAGATACAGCAGAAGTGTACATGTCTATGTCCGCCAAATCTTTAATTGTTGTCCCTGGTGATGGCCCCACCCTGTAAATTACTACCCCCCCCCCCTCATGTTATATGTTTCACCGCTTTGACCCGGTGAAAAGCGGTATATAAATGCAGTTAAATAAATAAAATAAATAAATAAATAAATCTAAAACCATATTTCTTCAACAAACATTTTGGTGAACTAATTACCTAAAGAGAAAACCCCTACAAAAAAGCCACTCCTTAAAATATTGGAAAAGATCTACTCGTACTCAGACCACCAGCTGGCTATTAGGAATATACAATCACAGAGGAGATTGCCGCAATTTCATAATAGTCACGAGTGGACAACAGCAGTGGCTAAATAGCAGTTTTTTCCTCTCCCCATATCACCCTGTTCATGCATGTAAAATTGTTTAATGTTTATTGTATTGTATAATTATGCTAACCTCGTTTAATGTAAAAAAAATTCAGTTCTATGTAAACCGCTTTGATTCGCGAAAGGCGGTAACAAATACTTATAAATAAATAAATATAATAAATAAAACATGAATGGTATTGATGATTTTATAGTATTTGAACACAGCTGCTCTCAGTTTATATTGTACAACTTTCATTATACAATTATTGTATCTTTTAACATATATGGCATATAGGCCAGGTATATAAGACCAATGGCTGAGTTTTGGAGTTTGTGAGAAGTTTTTTAGGTATATAATTTTTGTTTTTATCTTAAAATCAGAATGTTTTTCCATATAAAGAGTATGCATAGTGGACCATTTGTTCCATTTTTAGACCTCTTTTTACATTTGTTCCTAGTCCCCTTCTTGCAGTAAATTCATGGTATCCAATATATTCTGGATTGACCAATCATGGGTGAGATATTATGCGGCAGTTCCTTTCCTTTTTTCATTTATGATACGTAGTTCTGTGTTTGAGTAATGGTTGCAGACATTAAAGTGCCAGCATCTTCACAGTATAATTGTGAGCCTTTAATAAAGGCAGCAACTGCATGGTGAAAGAGTAATCGCTCTGTGATGTACCATAATATACATAGGTTTTGTAAGCTTGTGTGGTATAACCCAATGATTTTGGTTTAGATTGTAAAATCAAATGGCAAGTCCAGCGGACTACATCACAGCAACAGCTGAAATTGTCAGACGTTGACCGGTTCATGCCAAAATATAAAAATGGGCTCCACGGCACAGATGCAGGAGTTTTTTTGTCTTTGAGAAAATTTAGTGACTACTGTGACACAGTGGACAATACAGAGCCCATGGAGGTTAGTGAAAATGAGGAACTTACCTCAGATTTAACTGAACAGGAAAACTCAGTACACGTAGAAACAGCTGAGCAGCAAATGCCTTCAGCACAAGAAAAGCCAAAAGGCAGAAAAGTGGTTGTTCCCTGTAATAGTTCTGACGCAGGGAGAAACAGAAAGGCTCTTCAGGAGCACCTGTGCCCAAAGTCCCACGTAACGTGCAGAGAAGGGAAGCATATAAGTTCCTGGTTAGAACCAGGAAGGGGCAGTGCTCGAGGAGGCAGTCCTGGAAAGGGAAGCAGTGCTCGAGGAGGCAGTCCTGGAAAGGGAAGCAGTGCTCGAGGAGGCAGTCCTGGAAGGGGCAGTGCTCGAGAAGGAAGTCCTGGAGAGGAGAGACTCAGAAGCAGTCCTAGAGAGAGTCCCCACAGGAGAAGGAGGTGGGGCAGCAACTCAGGAGGACTGAGTAATCAACCAATGAGCACAGGTCAGGCTGAAGGAAGTTTGCCGGTAGAAGGAAACTCTAAGCATGACATCAAAGCAAGAAACAGCTGGGGAGGTAACCAGGATCTTGCTAGCTCGGAGGGTGGCTGGAGAGCTCGAGAGAAAGTCCTCAACAACCTAGAAGCAAAAGCCAGAAACAAGGTAGAAAGGTGGGAACCTTGTTTTTATAAAGAAGGGGTTAAAAGCTCTGCATGTTTTAAAGGGCGTGGCCCTGGACATAACTGTAAAGCTGAAAGATATCCAGTGTTCTCACTAGGTGGGAAGGGACAAGAAAACCAGCAAGGAGCCATTCGTATACCAGGCATTCCTAAAGCTGGGTTTAAAGAACACTTTGTAGGAAAAGGGATTTGTGTACCACATGAGGCTATGCCAGAAACCAGCACATGTAAAGAATGTGATCCTGGTAGTATCGGGAATGAACTTGAAGTAATGCAATGGGAAAATAACAGCTTTTCTTCAGACCCAGTACCGATGTACGATATGTTTTTCGGATGACATCATTTCTTTGTGTTAACCTTGAAGAAAATAACCTTGTGACATTAACAAAGGAAAAGAAGATATTTTTCTGTAGCCGTCTTTTGTTTTGATGCTGTTTGTTGTGTTTGTATTCCTAAGAATATCTACTTCGGGAAAGGGAATAAAGCCCTAATTTATTTGCTTTACCACTCGACTGAAAGACACTGTTTTAGTAGAAAAGCAGATTGAAACTCAAAACCCTAGGCAGCCGCCTAAATAGGGTTCACAGAGGCTCTATCATACGGGCTCCATCACACTACACAGAAGGTAATTTGTATTCTTCTATCCTTTTAATGTTTTTATGTGCTAGATGAGCATACACTACCCCAGATTTAATTGTAATCTGACAACAGACATAAAGCTCTGGAAGATACCTAATGGTTAATGTTCAAAAGTTTAATGAATTGATAAATACAGGGGGTTTACATTTGTGACACCGAAGATCTGCCCTGTGCCTTTAAAACACAGAAATCTGCTGGGTTTAGCACAGATTCTGACAGGCAGGGAGATCAAAAGCTTCCCAGTTACCATGGGCAACCAAAGCAGGCTGAGACACAGGTCTGAAGGCACGCCTAGCTAACAAACACTCCCCAAGTAATCAGAAGAACAGTTTGCACATGGGCAGGAAAACGCCCCTAAACCTGTATAAAAAACGTGTAAAGCAACAGAGTTAGGTTTTGAAGAGTTGGAGGATCAGAGAGATCTGGAAGAGCAGGGAGCTCAGAGAGACCGAGGCAAGCAGGAAGTTCACGAGGAACAGGAAGCTTGGCAAGTAAGAGGAGACTTGCAGGTCTCAGACGGAGGTTCAGAATACTCCCATGCTGACTCTGTTTTATTTGAGCCTTGGAGCAGAAAGCCAAGGAGGGAGTTGAAAAGGGAAAGAAAGCTATCTGCCAGCAGAGGGATTAACTACAGGAAACCCTCACCTCTGACGCAGGGAGATTTTCCCAGACACAGAGCTCAGTGGAAGGAACGGAAGGCAGCTGGTAAGGAACCATATATAACTGAAAGGCAGAGCTGTCTGAAATACTTGCAACCTTGGGAAAAGGAAAGTAATTCAATCGAAGATATTTGTATGAGTGAAGAAGATGAATGTGTGTCTCTAAAGCCCTGCAGAAGACTGCAAAGAGAAAAGTCTGTTAGGAACAGAACAGGGCAGTTTTATAAGTTATCTGGTAACTACCTGCCATATTGTGAAGAGAGCTGTGAAGAAAGTTCAGGGACTGATTTAAGGAAGTTCCAAACTCTCTGCCCTAGGGAAAGTAAGGTGGTTGAAGAGCCCATGATCACGGAGCCAAGTAGTTTAACTCCTTATATTGAAGATATGGACTGCTCTTTGGTAATGACTGACATAAGTTCTCTGCGCTAGCTGAAGACAAGAGTGCCTTGTAGAGAGCTGAATGTGCACAGAGGAAACTGTCAGCATTTTTACCTGATTTCTGTTTGTTATAATCCCTGCTTTTGTTCAAGCAAGAAGCTGTGTTTCTTTTCACCCTCAGTTTTGCCAGAAGCATGGCTACCTCTTAGTTCTTGTGTTTTGTACTGTTTTGAAAATCCAAACCCCGGGAGGGGAATAAAAATCCTTTTTCAACCTGACCACTCAGTCTCAACTACTCCTTTTCATATAGAAGGGTCAGGCCCAGCAGTGTGTCTGGCTGCCTACGCCCAGTCCAGCCACTGCTGGTGACACATTTTATATTGGTGAGTCACTCTTGCTCCGTTCACAGGTACAGTTTCGAATATTAAAGTGGTTACGACACAATGCATGATATAGTTTATGTAGATAGGTTTGACTTTAAATATTTGATATCTTTTTTCCTCTCTCTACTTTTCATGCACAACATAAAAGTTTTTTTCAGAGGGATTATCAGCTACGTCTGTAAAACGTTTTCTTCTTCTATTCCCCTGGATAAGTCACATCCTTTAAGTTTTTTTTTTTAATTTATTTATTAATGTATTCATTTATATACATATTAGTTTATTTATGTTTAGTTCATATTTATGTTTTATTTGGCCATTATTTATTGATTCACTCATAATTTTAAATATATTTTTTATTTGTTGACATTTATTCATGGGTTTGCATGGTTTAATATAGTTTTAATATTGTTTTGATATGGTGTTTATTGTTTTTATATTAATGTTTGTATTATTTATGATGTTATTTATGGTTTTAGAATGCTAGAGAACCCCTGAATAAGGCATAGCCAAAACACGGCCGTGTCGGGTTTGGCTGTGGGTTACCCCTGGTGGAGTTGACCAATAACATCCTGGTTAAAGAGTACCATAAAGTGTGTTTTATTTACCATGTTCAGACTGGGTTTTTGCTTGCTACACGTGGTATAGTGCTTTTTGGTTGGACTTTTCAAAATTGCATGGGACAGTCACAGTGGATCCCTTTATAGAAACCGGATAAAATCAAAATAAACTTAACTGCTATCTGAACAAGTAGATGTGACCTGCACGGAGCGGTGGATACACCCCTAAACAAAGGCATGGAGAGGGGTGACTTGCACGGAGCGGCAGGCGCACCTACTCTTGCCTCCTTGCTGGGCAGACTAGATGGACTATGCTGGTCTTTATCTGCCGTCATATACTATGTTACCATGTAAAACCCCAAAGCCCAGTAGAGAGAGAAATTACGCACATGAATCAAAAATGCCAATGGAGAACACTCATCCAGTGTTATCTTTGCAGACAGAGGCTTTGCAGGAGCTCACCCTCAATATAACAGAGATCTTAGATGATAAGTTAACCATATAATAGAGGAAATAAAAAAAGGCTTGGAAGAACAGGCATGGCAGCTCCAACACACAGAGGACCAAATATCAAGTCAAGAGGAATGGACAGAGTCATTGGAAACATGGGTGAAGATGCTTGAAAATTAGAACAAAGTTCTCCTAGAAAGGGTGGAAGACCAGGAAAACCATAGCAGGCAAAATAACAAACAACTGGTCAGACTCCCAGAAACCATCAAAGAACAGGACTTGCAGAATCTACTGGAAACCTGACTTCCAGAGGTGCTAGGTCTCAAGTCTAGTGGAAAAGGCACACAGGTTGGAAGTAAAAAGAGAAAAAGACCATAGACTCCGAGCAGTTATAGCATGCCTGTTAAACTTGGCAACCAAGGAGTGCCTGCTCGCTAAATATAGACAGCAATAGGAACTTAAATATGAAAATACAAAGGTCCTCTGTTTCAAGATTTTTCATCCCAAGTTATGGCCAAGTGTGGGTGCTTGCGCCATACTGCATGGAACATTATTGGAAAGGCCTGTAGTTCACGCTACAATACCTTGCAAGGGTACGCCTAGTATACCAGAACACAACTCATCAATTTTAAGAGGCACACAGATTAAAAACCTTTGTGGATAAATTACCATCAAAGTTCACTAGCCAGCAATAGCAGAAACATGCCACACCATGAGAACATTATAAGAGGTTTATTTGCGAGCACACCGTTATGTGTATATTATACTGCTTACTCCTTATATTTGTTGGGGAATTTGAGACAACGTTTAATTGCATCTTTGTTGTGATTGCTGGATATGTGTGGCTGTGTTGGCATTGCTCTTAGACAGTGCAAGATATTTTATTTTTGTTCAGCCCACCATCACGGATATAAGCTGCAGCCTAGAAGACCATGGGAGGCCTAAACTTTGAAGATGAATGGAAACTGCAATATATGAATATGATCTAAATACTAGCAATATGAACCAAGCAGCCTGAGACCTGGGCTTAGATCCTGTTACATATAATCAAGGTTCCTTATCGTTCCTCCAGTTTAGTCCTCCACCTCTGGGTTGTGCACCTCCTCCTGCAGCTTGGAGACTGGGCATGTCAAAGTCGTGACATCACTGAATATAGCCTGCTGGTATCTCCCATCAGCCTCCGGTGTGTCCAGTCTCCATGCATCAGGAGGACGTAGTGAGCCTAGCTTCTGGGCTCACTTGGGGGGAACAGATAAGGAGCATTTAGTGTGACAAATTCTATTTTGATTTTCTTTGATTTTTTCTTTTAATTTTACTTTTTTTAAATTTTATTTTATATTTATTGAGTTTTGAGAATACATTCAACTCCAAAATTGAATGAAGGAAACATGGTAACACATAGGTATATCCAAAGCCAAATCACAATATAACCCTACCATACAATACCAAAATCAGCCCACAACATTACCTGGGAGAGGCATCAGGAAAATAATACAATAAAAAGGAAAAACAAAAACAAAGCAGTGCAAGACTTACACATCAGCTGAATGGGAAGCTAAAATCACAACGCTATCCTCCCTAGCCACTAGGAACTCCAGAAGCTGAACGGGCGTATTTTTCCTGATCTAGCTAGAAATACTCAGCTGAGGAGGAAGGAATTTTTGGGTCTGAGGCCCAGGGTCCTTTCCCTTGGTGGTACCTTTTTGCTAAAATTTCCTGCTCGATGTTATGTCTCGTATAAAGAGAAGATATTTATCTTTTTTAAATTTTACTTTTAATTCAGTTACCTTTGGTTAATTGGCAATCAGGGATTAGTTCCCGTTAGTTATTAGGAACAAATTTCCTTATATTTACAGTAATTTTAAATTTGAGCCTGGCTCTTTACATTAGTAGCAGCTCTCGCCTTCCCTCTTTGTCAGTTATTTTCACTTGCTGCAGACATTCACCGGTGCGGATCTCTCTCCCTGGACAGTACGGGAGAGAGCTCCGGGACCCGTACAGCCACACTGAAGCTGTGTGAGACGGAGCCTCTCCGTTGCTGCAGGATTTTAATTTTACTCTGTGGAACCGGCTAAGCGGTCCTCACCGCGGCTGACAGGCGCATCAGCGCGGCTTGAGGATCGGATGAATTCAAGGCGGTAGGAGCAGGCTGCATGGCTTTCGGCCCTGCAGGTAAGGCCTTCGGGCTCTGTCAGTCTGCTGAGGCCCTCTTTTTGCAGCGGCTGTTGTTCTTGGCGCCAAAATTCATTGGCGAAGGGGCGGCCATTTTCTATCTAGGTATTTGGACCGCATGGCGAGAATTGCAGGGAGCTGCCTGTGTGAGGAAGACGACAGGCAGAATAGCTAGATTTTTGGGCCTAGTGTTTCTTTCTTTTGTTTGTAGTTTTTTTGAGGCTCGGGGGGTTCCTCAGCCTTAAGGGGGCTGTTGTCAGCCATCTTTATTTTTAAGTTTATTCTTAGTTTTATAGGACAGCAGCTTTGGCATTGATCTCCGATACCACATGTTCTTTCCCTCCTAATCATGTCTGAGGAGCATCTGTTAAGTCCCGGGATATTAGGCAAATTGCCAGCTTTTAGGTTCAAGAGCAGAACCCTAACTTGTAGTTGGAAGGAGGGACAGGCTGGAAGTGTGCCTTTGTGTATTCTATAGTGAAAGTTGCCCAAATGCCTGTGGTTTCACAGGGACAGGTTTAGGAAACCTTAGAATATAAAAAAGTATATAACAGTTAACTGTCAACCAAGAAGTGCCTGTGCTACGGTCTATGGCCACCAGAGGGCAGCTGGTACACTCAATAGTGCCTTTCTGTGACCGTGTGTATGCAGCCATATCAGATTGATCATTCTCTGCAAGTCAGGGAAGAAATAACCACAGGGCCACCTCATGGGCTCTCAGGGGTTAGTGACTAAACAAGCAACTAATGTTCTGCAAATCAAGATTATCTGACCAAGATTTAAAGCTCTTAACTTCTGTATCGTTTGTCGGGCTCTGGTGCCCTAAAGGCCACTGGATGGCAGCGCTGCTCATGAATCACATATAGTATTCAGTGCTCCCATCCCTGGGGGTGGGTGGTAAAATACAAAATTGTATTACTCATCAGGTTCACACAAGCAGCAACCTCTAAGTCCTCCATTAGCAAGGTTGTCGGTGTATCCCACTGCTATTTCTCTGACTGCAGGAAGGCCGGGGGGGGGGGGGTGCCTGTGTGTTTCATAGCTCCACTTAGCATGCCCTTCCCAGGAAATTCTCATCTATTTCTAGAGCAGGATTTAATTTCATTTCATTTCTCTGGTTATGGTTAATGCACAGCGTTAGGGGGCTGTGTTCGAAGGCTTGGGTCCCATGGACTTCAGTGGGATTTCAAAAAGAAAAAAGAAACTCTCTTTAGTGAGAGATAACCTTGTTCATTTTTTAGCTAACACTGTTGATTTATTCGGTGGCCTTTTGCGTCCTGAACCCCAAGGTCGGGACACTGTTTCCTTCCAGGGGTTCTACTTTCTATTTCGCTCTTCAGCTCCCTGGCAGACGCAGCAGGCTGGCAGGGGGTGCGCAACGCATCCTGCAATGCTGAATCCCTCAGGATAAGGGGGGGAAAGAAAGCTGGGTGCAGCGGGGTCTGGTAGCTTCTTGCAAAGCTATAGGAGCAGTTTGGGTAATTTTAGCTGATCTGCTTTGATTTCATTGGGGTTGGCAGAAACTTGGTTTTTGGAGTCCTATACTTTAAAAAAGAAAAAAAAAAGGGCATAGCTATGTTGATTTACAAGAATCTCCTTCCGCTATCCATAGAAGGTCTTATAAAGCGTTAGTCGGTTTATATGGCAGGGTAATATTTTGGCTTAGCTGCTGTGATATAGCGCTATGATCTGCTGTTAACATATTCAAGTCAAAAGGAATTATGGTGATAACTCTCTTGGACAGTTGTAACAGGTGCTTGGGTGAGCGCCATGGCCAGTCCACAGATGTGGAATGCTCTGCCATTAGCATTATGTCATGAGAGGGGTTTTATAGTTGTGTGGTTTCTTAATGGAAAATATTCCCATTTAGTTTGGCTTTGCCCAAATTATAAGATTTTACGGTAGATTTGTAATGTCTTAATTTTGGCTATATGTGATTTAATTTTACATATGGAAAAGGCAGCTCAGCGGAGAGAGGTTGCAAAATAGAACTCTGGCCTTTGAAGCTATCTATACTCCCATTCCATTTCTCAGAGGTTCTCCAGTACGGAGAGTATCTGCTAGTGTTCAGCGAATGCCTTAATGGGGGCCAGAAGCATGCAGCCAGGCTAGTTCTCTAGCAGCAATAGCAGCAGCTCAGATTCTAGTAGGCATACATCATATGCTGGGCTTACAAGATGGCTTCCACGTTGATCGGCATCAGCCAAGATGGCTGCCGGTTTAGACTGTAAATGTGGAGGCAGCCTGGATGAGGGACCTTGCGTTCTCTGGAAAATGCCCTGCATACAGTGAATCATTTAAATTCGATCAGCTACTGGCAGGACACAATGCACTCTCGCATGCTTTTTTGCTTCAGTGGTCTAAAAGAGGAGTCTGTACCAGGTGGTACAATGGGAACTTGTCTGCAGTTTCTCGGCTTCTTCATTGCTGACTCAATTGCCACTGCAGAATGAGAAAGCTGTATTTCCTAACACCAGGTGCTAGTTGAACTTAAAATATAAAGTCCATCTTTGTGTAGTCAGACGGAATGGGGCGTTACTCTAGCAGGAAGGCCGTGGATTAGTATGCCTGTGATTGGGCATTCTTTCTACTTCATATTGTTGGCACGGAAAGAGCTTCTCCTAACATATGCTGAAGGAATTTTTGGTTAAGAGATGTCTTTGTGGAAAAAAAAAAAGTATTCAGCTGTCCTGAATTCACCTGTTCTTGATTGACATTTTGAGGCTAAGCAGGGGCAGGCCTGGGTACTACGTGGCTGGGTGCACACCTTGCACTACCAGGGGGTGTGGACTCACTATATGGAAGAGAGCCCTAGCAATCTTCTTTAGCGCAAGATAGGAAAGTAGATGGTTCACTGAAGCGATTGTTGGGGGCAATGCTCTGTCCTTACAAGCTCCCACTTGTGGAGCCTGGGGGGGCGAGAGCATGCTTCAGGTGGTCGCAGTGTTTACGGCAGGCTACTTGCCTGGAACAGGAAAGGATCAGGGAGTTGAATCGACTAGAGCTTGATTTGCTTTATGTGGCAAATGTGCATTATGGTTTAATTCGAGCGCTAGCTAATATTATTGGCTTCCTTGGGATTCACCCGGAGGTCTCTCTGGTGGAGGAATGGGGCAGCTGATGGTTCGTCCAAGTCAAGGCTCAGTAAGCTCCCAGTTAAAAGTCTTTGCCTTGTCCTTTCCCCGTGGGCTCTCATAGGGCAAGTAGTTAGCGTATCAAGGCTTTCGGGGAAAGGTACTCTTGGTAGCGCCCGGTTGGACGAGACGGCCGCACTAGGCTGATCTCATTTGCCTACTCGACGGGCATTTCCTAGAAGTTGCCGGTAGCGGACGTTCTGCTGCGGCTAGGTCCACGGCGAATGTCTCAGGTGGATCAGTGCCCGCCTACGGTTTGGTCTTTGAATGGGCGGGGCTGAAGAAGAAGGGTTATTCTGCAGCAGTCTTTGCCACCTTGTTGAGAGCAAGGAGGCAGGCTGTGTCTGGTACATAGGTCCGTGCTTAGCGCCTTTTTGAAGGCTGCTGTTCACAGCGGCAAGTCCGGGCGACAAAGGTGTCTGTATCCTTGGTCTGAGTTCTCTGCAGGACAGTGTCTGAAGGAACTAGCAGCCAGTTCCTTAGAGGGTCCAGCTGGCAACTGTTTCCGGTTGTAGAGGTTCTGTGGAGGGAATAGCGCTAGGTGTTCGGATCGATGTGTGGCGTTTCCTTAAGTTGGGACCCGACTGCGCTCCTCAAGGAGAGTTTGGGTGCCGACATGGGATACCGTTTGGGCCTTAGAGGCGTTAACTAAAGAGCTCTTTGATTCTTTACTCCAGGCGTCAGTAAAGGATTTGCTGTTATAGACAGTGGCTTTGATAGCTCTTTGTTTGGCGCGACGAGTTTCGGAGTTTCAGGCGTTGTCATGTAATGAGCCATTTTCACCCTTTCTGGTTAGAGGGTGGTGTTTGCAACCAGTCCCGTCGTCCTTCCAAAAGGTGGTATCTGATTTTTCTCCTGAGCCTGTTGGTTTCTCTTCCAGTTCTCGGTTTTTCTGGAAGGGGAGGTTTGTATTCGTAGCTTACGCCGATAGGAAACATAAAATGCAGGGTGCGGCGTTCATTTCTTTGTTTTTGTGTGTTGGTTGGAGGTCCCCGCGAAGGGGAAGCATCAGTGAAGGCGGCCATTTCGCACTGGGTTAAGGCGGTGGTTGCCTCAGCATTCTGGTGGCGAGGTTGTACGATTCCGGGGGGCTTTCTGACTCTTGCTACCAGGGCGCAAGCAGCTTCATGGATGGATCACTGTGTCATTCCACCAGGGGGGATTGGTAGAGCAGCTTCCAGGTAGTCTCTTCATTCCCTCAGTAACCACTGCTGCCTAAATGTTCTGGCAGTAAAGGATGCCTGTTCCGGGTCGACGGTGTGGTGAGTTAGCTGGATAGGTCCCTCCCAATGGTTACTGCTCTGTTACATCCCAGAGGTGGAGGACTAAACTGGAGGAACGATAAGGAAATAGAAATTACACTTACCTGGTAATTGTCATTCCTTGAGTGACGACAGTTTAGTCCTCATTCCCGCCCAGGGGTGTGATTTCTTCAGAGTTTATTTTCAGGCGGAGTGGAGCATCAATCTCAAGGAGTAGACAGATCCTTTCAGATTCTAGATCGCAGTGAGTATCCCTCTCTTTTGTTTCTTCATTTTCTCTTATTTAAACAAGGGGATGGTATAGGAAATGTGTTTGCATAGGGGGGATGTGAATGTAAAGTTAAAAAAATATATATATAAAACTGATAAGGTTAAAAAGGTTCCTCAAGTTGAGGAATGGAGAGTTATTTAAAGCTATGGTATAGTTACTTATTTGTTGTTCCTTTGAGTTTGCTTTGTCAATAGTACACTGGAGGCTGATGGGAGATACCAGCAGGCTATATCCAGTGATGTCATGACTTTGACATGCCCAGTCTCCAAGCTGCAGGAGGAGGTGCACAACCCAGAGGTGGAGGACTAAACTGTCGTCACTCAAGGAACGACAATTACCAGGTAAGTGTAATTTCTATTTAGCTGCCGGACACAAGCAAAAACTAATAGAGTGAATGCCCTTTCATAGAAATACCCATGTAGCTGAAGGCAAAAAAGATGTGCAGCTACATGTGGCATAGTGCCAACAATCGCAGAGTATACTGAGATGTTTGTGGCCTGAATCGTGAGCTCTTTGATGTATTTCTGTCAGCAATGTACAGCAAAACCAGGGAAACCTACAAAACGTGAGCAGTGTGATACATGTGCACAGAACAAAATAGCAAATAAAAACTGAAAATGAGCACAACAAAATTCTAAAAAATTATATCCAGCTGGGCAACAGTGATAGTCATGGAAAACATCAAAAATCACTCCCAAGAAAGCCACAAAAAAGAAATATGAATTTTAGAAGGGTCTACGCTCTGTCCCCATACAAGGTGAATGATCCCACAGTGAAATTGTGCAGAGCAGGGTTTTTGACTCCTTTGGCCAGGTTTCCTATCTCCAGGGACTGCACTGTCTCTGTGGCCACAGTGTGGTGCAGTGAACACAGACAGTGTGTTCAGGTGCCAAAGCTCACCAGTTCAAGTCCCAGCTGGGGCTCCTGCAAAACCAATCCCCATATTTTACCCACCACTAAACCATGATATTAAAGACCAACCTTTTTTGCAGATAACATAAGCATGGTCCAAACACCTCTATTTTACCCTACAGAGCACAGACACCAGAAACATGCACATTACCGAGACCACAGTCCCCTCAATGCAGTCCTGGAGGGCCACATATCATTCAGCTGTGATGCTGTCACCAATATAAGGCCATGTCAGCATGGTGGCAGAGGGGTACCATTGGTGGAGGGGGCAGTGGCTGCTGCCCACAGCAGACGGTGGCCTAGCCCCCTTCACATGGGTGCAGTGCACTCCAACAGATAGGCCCTGTCTGACAAACAGCCATGGACTCCCCAGGGAATGCACTGTTTGTGTGCTAAGACGGTGGTGCAGCGGACACAGCCTGTGCCTTTAGGACCAGAAGGTCACAGGTTCAAATCCCAGTTGGGGCTCCTGCCAATCCAGTCCCCTTATTTTACCCATGAAGAAAACATGGTAGTAAAGACTGAACCATTATTGCAGAGAACATACGCATGGTTAATACGCCTATATTTTACCCCACCGAGCACAGACACCATAAACAGGGGCATTACCTAGAGCAGAGTCTCCCAAATGCAGTCCTGGAGGGCCAAACACCATTCAGGTTCCATGCTGCCTCTAATAAAGATGCCTGTGCTGCATATCTATGCACCACCCCCATGGTATGCAGATGTATCTCATGCATATTCATGAGTGACAGCATGAAAACCCGAACAGTGTTTGGCACACCAGGACTGGAGTTGGGAACCTCTGCCGTAAAGCAGCAGCCAACAGGGGCAGACACACCCACACCCACAGGCCCCATTGGCTAATGCCTCCTTGAGAGGCAGGACATTGGGCCCTGCGTGCATCTCCCAATACTAGCACTTGCATACCTTAGCAATGCCACCCTACACCTGGGTATACGGTACACACCTATCAAACGTTTCCTATGATCACTGGCAGATAGCAAGTCCTACGTTAAGCACAGTTTGCTCATTGAGCTCCATCATAACAATCTTTCTGATGTCTGCGGTGTGTGCTTCAGGTCTGGTCTCTGACAGTGTTTACCACCCTGGGGAGTGACCCCCAACAGTATTGCGTACCATATCCATGCCTGTACTGTGCCCAGGACTGGTGTGGTGGGCAGGGCTGCTGAACTCCTCTATAGTAGCACAATGCTGGCATAGGTGTCGGAGTGTGTGTCTGTCTATACAGTGTGTGGTGGCTGCAAACACCTTCCACAGCCCACACTGCCAGCACTGTTGCCAGTATTGGCCTGCCAATGTGCATAATGAGGAGCAAGGTACCATGGGTATAGCCCAGACAGGTTGGCCTGGCCAGGGTGCATCTGCACAGGGCATAGGGCACTGACTGGGACATTTTAGTGCCCGGCCACCACCTACACAGACAGGGTGACCTCAGTATGTCCTGCTGGGAGATCACTCTCACCCTGACTGTGCAGTAACGACAGCATGGCTAGGCACCCTCATAGTGCTATATAGTATTTCTGTCATGTGATATTTATGGGTTTCCTTTTGGGGCTCAGTCACTGACTTATCTGCTTGTTGTGTGTGCTGCCATCCCAGTTCTGGGTGCATGCATTTCCACCAGGAATATGCACTATGGACTAGCTAGCAGACTGTTTGCAGCTGGTATGTGTCTTGATGGAGTGCCTTGCAGGGTGCAGCGGCTGAAGGCTTGCTGCAGGAGAATATCAGATAGTGGTGGGGTGCAGCTTAGCATATACAGGCCTAATGTCTGTCTGCTATTGTGTTATGGATATGTACAGAGCTGCATTGACTGCCCTGAGGGGTGTCTTTTCCACAGCAGAGCTGGGGTTGATGGTCCCATCTACTGCCACCATTGCAGGGAGGTAGAATGTGGATCTGTTGATGGGAGACCCTATTTACCACCATAATCCTCCTAGGGCTCCATGGGGGGCTACACCTGACTGAGACAGACAGATATATCCAAGGTGTTTGTGCAGAAACTACCTATCTCACACATTAACACTGCTTTGGACCTCCAGCATGGCCTATTTCTGCCATGGAAGGTGCTGTGGACCTGGTGCTGGGCGCCTCACCGCACCCTCAGGGTGAGCACAGTACCCGCACAATGTGACAGTGTGTAGCTACTCTGTGCCAGTAAAACACACGGTCTGTAACCCCTACAAGGCCGAGGTGCTGTGGGGGAGCAAATGGTCAGTTCCCCCTACCAGGCCGAGGTGTTGTGGGGGTGCATACCCCATCTTGCGTTCATCTGTGGACAGCTGATTTGCATGTGCAGTGCATCATGGGTACGGGTGTGCTAACCCTATCCTGGTGACCACAGCAGACTGTCTGTGTGGTGACGTGCAGGCTCTCTGCAGCCAGCCAGGGGCTTGCTAGTAGCTATAGAGCTGTAGCCCAATGGTTACTTCACTGCCTGTGAAGCCAGAAGTCATGGGTTCAAACCCACAGTGGGGTTATTTGATAGGGCTGCCCAAAGCATTATCTCTTTTTAATATACATTTTTGCTGCCAACAAAAACACCCTCAGCGTACTGTAACCATAAGGTGCCTCTGAGGGCGCTTTATGGGGCGCCCTATAGGGCACCTTATGGTTCCTGTCCATATAAGGTACACTATACATTATCCTGTGATGCAACTTATAGGGTGCCCTATAGGGGACATTTTAGGGTGCCGTGGCGGACAGTGCACTTTATAATGTGCCCTATGGAGTGCCTTATAGGGTGTCTTATACGGCACCTTCAATTACGGCACGTGAGGGCGTGTTTGCTGGCAGCAATTAATAAAATAAAAATAAAGTGCTGCAGGAAACAAAATGTACATTGCAAAGCTGATGCCTCAGCCAGCCTTACATATTAGGCACACTGGGGAGCAAACTCATGACCCCTGTATCAGCAGTCAGTGCCTTAACCATTGTGCTCCACTGCTGCTCCTCCTTGCATGTCAGCGCACCTACTTATGCTTTTCATTCCTTAAACTGCACAGTGCTGCCATCAAAAACACTACTCTGACCTTGCGGTACCTCATACGGCACCCTATAAAGCGCCCTATAAGCAACATTCTAGGGTGCCTTGGCGGACAGTGCACTTTAAAATGTGCCTTATGGGGCGCCTTATGTTAACATGCTTTGAGAGTGCGTTTGCTAGTAGTGAAAATTAAAATAAAAAAAAAGCCTCCTAAAGCAATCTTCCCCATAATATGTAATGCCTCAGCCAGCCTTGTTCATTGGGCAATGAGGGGATTGAACCCCTGATCCCTGCACCATTGGTCAGTGTCTTAACCATTGTGCTGTGGCTCTGTTCTTGTGCTTGCACATCAGCGCGCCGCCTTATGCCGCCCAATATTAAAATGCCTCCTAAAGCAATAGCACTCTGCCTTATGCCACCCAATATTAAACTGGCTCCTAAAGTAATGCCTCAGCCAGCCTTGTTCATTGGGCACAGTGGGGGATTGAACCCCTGATCTCTGCATTATTGGTCAGTGTCTTAACCATTGTGCTGTGGCTCTGTTCTTGTGCTTGCACATCAGCGCGCCACTTATGCTTCCCGCGCAGCTTTCTCATGCGCTAATGTGCGGGGCGCACATGGGCGCAGCGCACATTAGCGCATGGTTAATCCCGTTTTTTCTTTTTTCTGCTAGAAACGCCCACTCCTTATATGGCACACGCACACTAGCGCAGCCCGCACATTACCGGGGTTTTAGTAAACATACCCCTAAGTTCTATAATGTTTAGCGTCAACAATAGGAGATATGGCAAGTTGTTATTAAGTTGTTTATGAGATTGGCATCAGTACTGGAATAAACGTATAAATACCTTTATCTGGGATATCTGTAAATAGGAAAGGGGGACGACATACTAGTTCTAAGGGATGTGGGAACACTATAAAGAGGGGACGATTGGAGGAGGAAGGATTAATAGGGGACAAGTGTTTATATTTATTAAACAACTTGTTATACTGCCATAAATCTGGGCAAGTACCTCAGTGGTTTACAATAAAAACAAAATAAAAGGTTGAAAAGAAAGGAAATCAATTAAAATCATAAAAGGTAAGTAAGAGATCACATGATGTCAGCACAGGTGAAGGACGTGATCCAATAGAGCTCCCGCAGTAGGGGCCTGCAAACCTACAAAAATCCGCAAAATTTTGATATAAGACCCCAATCCTCCGGCCACCATTGCAGTAGCAGTCCACCTGTCAGTGGAAACGTGCCTGGATGGCTGGGAATGTCCAAACGCCAAACCAAACAGCTAACAGGCAAAAGGTAACAATGGCAAAAAATATGGCTGCGGCACAACCATGTACTTCTGGTTTGGGGGAGCTAGCCTCGGAGATATTGAAGGTGGTGATGGCAGCACTAGAAGACCGTCTACACAAAATCCAGTCCACCGTCGATGGTATCCGGGAGCAACTTGAATCACAAGTATGCCAACTCACTGATCTTGAGCAAAGAATGGCAGTGCAGGAAATGACAGTGGACCACACCACAGCACAGGTGACAGCACAGGCGACTGAATACCAAAAACTGCTAGAATGTCTAGAGGAGAAGGAGAAAAGTTCCACATGCAATAATCTCCGAGTAATGGGCCTACCTGAATCATTGCCAGACGCTAAGCTCTATGAATTTTATGAACAGTTACTACCAAATGCCTTAGGCCTGCATAGTAACAACTCCACGTGGCGCTGTGAACATGCACACCACATTGGACCAAGGAAAGAAAACAGAGCGTGACCCCGGCCTGCGATTGCCAGATAGCTTTAGGAAGAAGAGCATATCCTGAAAGCATACCAGCAGCAAAATACTCTGGGGTATGAAAACAGCAAAATACTGTTTTTCAATGACTACTCTAACCGAGTGGCACTGAAACAATGGGAATCCACGCTCCATCAGAGGGGGATTAACTTTGCTCTCCTATTCCCCCACAAACTTAGAGTGAACCACAGAGGAAACACCTTGTATTTTGCGAGTGTAGAGGAAGGGAAAAAGTTCCTCGAGGGTCACGCAGAGGAGGGCTAGTGCTGAGGCCTCCGCATCACTGCGGGACAATGGAGCGCCACTGGGAGAGACAGACAAGGCCTGCCATGGCCCAATGTGCAGATGGACAAGAGGTTTGAACATCACCCGAATTCACTGGTAAAACAATGAAGAAAAATCTTGAGATGGGGGGAGCACAGAAATGGAAGGAGAGACACTGACAAAACTGTGACTGCCACACTGCAACAGCTGGGCAACCCCATTATAAAGACTATAAAGACTCTATTGATGATGAGGCCTATCGGGTCTACTTGAATGAGTAAAAGGGGGGACTTATCACACCGAGGGGGAGAAGGGGTTGAGTTTAGAAGTCAGGGGAGCAGGGGCCTTAGAGGAGGAGATGGGAGGGGATCTGGATGAAAGAGGGTAGAAATAGTGCGTTGTATGCGGATAGCTGCTGTTGTGTGTTTGAGTGAGATTGGGTGAATGGAGGATGGATGGGGGAGGGAAGGGTAGGAGGCAGGGAGGGAAGGACAGTAAGAGTAAAGGTGGGACCAGGGGGGCCGGGGGAGGAAATGCCTGGAAGAAGATGGGGGGGAACTGTATGGGGCAATTGGGAACTAAAGGATACTAGGGAGCTCAAGCTAAACCATGGATCCAACCCCAAAGAGCTCAGCTGGGAGGTTCTAAGGGGCACAATAGAGTTGAATGTAATTTATTATGCTTATTGAACAAGACCCTGGCTGAACTTAAATTGGTTATTCTGAAGGTCGGCAGCCTCAACTCCCCTGTAAAACGGGAGAAAACCCTCTCATACCTATGACAACTGGGAGCAGATGTGGCCCTATTGCAAGAAATGCACCTCACAGATAGGGAACACAGCAATCTGCAGAGGGGTTGAGTAAGTGAGGTCCACTGGGTGACCTATTCGTCCAAACAGCAGGGAATAGAGAAAACAACAGACATTCAAAACCCCATAACATGGTCCAGGACCCAAAGGGGCATTATGTTCTGGTCTGGTGGGGGGGGGGGAGGTGCTCCAAGGTAAAAAGGCTCGCCTAGGAAATGTTTATGCACCCAATGTATGCCGACATGGATTTTTCGGGGACCTTGTGGCCAAATTAGCAGACCAAGCAGAATACTCAGTAATTATAAGAGGGGACTTTAACATGACCGCTGACCATTGACTGTGAACCATTCCAGGCACCACCAAGAGGCCATGAGAGCAGAGGAATTAATTTCCTCTGCCACGAGTTGGAACTCATTGACAAGTGGCGAACAATTCACCTCACTGAGGTGGAGTATACCCACCAATCCTGCTCTCATAAAACCCAAGCCCATCTGGATTACCTTCTTGTGACGGAGCAACTGTTTGGGAAAATCCAAAGCTGCGAAATCCATCCACTCCTGGTCTCAGACAATGCTGCCTTGTAAATGGTACTGGTGGGTCATCTGGAAGTGATGGACAGAATGTGGCATCTCAACCGGTCTGCAGTCAGGACCCCACATTCTACCAATTTGTGCGCAAATGTTGGCAGGACTATGAAATAGAGAACAGTGTCAGTGATGTGGGTCCCGCCATTTATTGTGAGGCAGCCAAGGCTGTACTGCGCAGCCGAATTATAATATTCATGAGCTCCAAACGCAGACATCAAAACCAGCATCTTTCAATGGAGCTGCAAGAACTGTGTTAACGTTGGGCCCAGTACATGATGGCACGGGATCCCAGGGTGCACCAGCACCTGCTGGAGCAACGCAATAGAGCAAATGTGTTGCTGCAACGCAACATGCTCTATAGCATCCAGATGTACAAATATAAACTTTACCAATGGAGGGGAGAAAGCAGGGAAATTTCTGGCAAATCTTCCCAAACCCTCCAAAATCGGACATACAGTGACCCCACCTGCAGAGGGCAGATGGCACTTTTGTCACTACCACGCAGGAAGTAACCCAGGTGTTCACTGATTTCTTCCAGAAGCTGTATAAGAAAGGGCCATCTGACAAGTGCGCCTGGAAGGACTTTTTCCAGGGTCTGCAACTGCCAAAATTAAGCAAGGAAGATAGAGAAATGCTGGACCGACTGATCATGACAGGCAAGGTACTGAAGGGAGTGCAATGATTGAGGTCAGCGAGAGCCCCCGCCCAGATGGAGGAGTAGCCTAGTGGAGGAGTAGCCTAGTGGTTGGGGCAAGGTACTTAAGGCTGGAAGGTCAGGGGTTCAAATCCCACTAGAGGACAGCAACCTTGGGCCAGAAGGATTGGGGTTTCCAGTCCCACAGGTGCTCCTTGTGGTCTTGGGCAAGCCACTTAACCCTCCATAGCCCATGTTCCCTGTAAAATAGTTATCTCCAAGTTATAATACCCTGTTCAATGTAATTTCAGTTTGTTCAACATAAACCACACTGATGCAGAATAGCATGGTATATAAGAGATGGACTCAGGCCCAAATTTTACAAAATTTTGTGAACAATGGTCACACCCGCATTGGTAGCAATGGGAGAAGCTGCTAGGTGTAGGGGGGGGGGGGCATTTGATGACATGGCAAATAAAGCCTTGGTGGTGCTACTGCCCAAACTGGGCAAAGACCCCAACACATTTGAAGCATACTGCCTGATCTCCTTGTTAAACCAGAATCTGAAGTTCCTGGCAGGGATCGGCACAGCGATTAGGTGCGTTGCTGCCTGGCTTGATCCAATCAGATCACGTGGGCTTTATACAAGGGCGCAGAGCAGCAAGTCGCCTCCTGCAAATGCTCACCACGTTCCAGCAGAGCCACACCTGGAAGCAGGAGATGGCGGTGATCAGTCTCGACGCAGAAAAGGCATTTGACAGGGTAGTATGGGACTATTTGTTCTGGGTTCTCCTCCGTTTTGGACTGGGAGGCCACTTTCTTAGCTGGGTGAGAGAGCTCTATGCGCAACTCAGTGCGCAGCTATTAGTGAACGGATGCTTGTCTTCCCCCCCCCCCCCCTTTGAGCTCCAGAGAGGCACCCGGCAGGATGGCCACAATCACCGCTGCTCTTTATCCTCTCACTTGAACCTTTCGCAATCAAGCTACGAGGGATGGCAACGGTCCCTGGAATCCGCATAGGGCACCAGGATTGTAAAATCAGCCTATTTGCGGATGACATGTTGATCTGCACACCAAACACGAGACAGAACCTGGAGGGCCTATTGGGGCTCTTAAAGGAGTTTGAGAGTTTCTCTGGTCTCTGCATTAATGAACATAAATCAGAAGCACGGCTTTTGGGTGGAGTGGGCAATGGCCACCAATACCCAGGGGCGGTACCCTTTCACTGGTCAGACGTGCCTCTTAAATATCTGGGCATATTCCCGCATGATGACCACTGCGTGGTCTACCGCATGAATATTGTGGTGATGCACATGCAGCACAGCCCTTTAAAACTGAAAAAAAGAGGTTTTTTTCCATAAATGGGGGATGGGCTCACCAAAGCATAGCTCCCAGACAGAAAGAGAAACTAAAGCACACAATAGCAGAGCTAGCCTGAAGCCACACCCAGCCTCTAGAGCAGCTGCAGGGAGAGAGAGGGTGGGGCCAGAGAAGGAAACAAGCTACAGAACATTTAAGCTGCGTCACTCAGCAAGTGAGGCAGAACGGGGACGAGAACAGGAACAGGAAGGAGGGCAGAGAAGGACGCCCAGAGAACAGGAAAGAATGCAGAGAGAGACGGCCAGAGGGCAGGAAAGACTGCAGGAAAGAAGCCACGAGGAGAGGCAGAGAGTCCAGAGAGACCAGGGGAAGAGACAGCATTACAAGGCTGTGAGACCTGGTGGTTCAAAGGGGACCAGCCACAACTCCCAAGGCAAGTGTCAAGGTTGTGGGCAAGAAAGGAGCTGGGGAAGAATTCAGAGCTATACGTCTGATTCTGAAGACAGCAGCTCAAGTCCTGGGCCCTTAAACAGACAGTACAGAAAGCCTGATAAAAGGAGGGTTTCTGCCAGCCAAGCAACTCATATATTTCCTGAAGTTGAGTTGTTAAGGGAAAGAAGGGCAAGAGGTTCTGACCCAGTTAAAAAGGGGAGCAGGAATCTTAAATGGGGAAAGCTTTTTAAACTTTTAAAGGAAGTGCAGCTGAGCGTTCCAGAACGTGCCCCAAGCCCTGAGCCTTACAGCACACAGGAGGAGATGAAAGTGGAGCTTTATCCAGATAGTCCAATGTCCTCAGAAGAGTCAATGGAATGTGGACTTTGTGTAAGCAATGTTTAAAGCTTTTATGGAAGACTGTATGAGACAGGGTAAGAAGATAATGTGTGCTGGTGTCAATTAATGCCAAGGAGAAGGGCAGACAAAAAGATAGAAACCTCGTGTTTAAAAACAGCCAGTTTTACCACTGCTAAAGCCAGGTTAAGAAGGATGTGGGTTTTAAACTAAGAGGCAGCACATGATTTGTACCCTAGTCTGCAGCAGCTGTGAATAACAGAGTTCAAAACTGTCTTACTGAAGATTAAGTTTTGGTGAACTGTGCAGTTGACAGTGTTATGCTGGTTTGTTAAACTGAAGAAGACAAAGTTAATCCAAGAGTGGAGAAAACTACTTGGAGAGTGTTTTGCTGAGAAAGTTTACTGGAGAAATTATCCTGTTTTCAGTTTGTTATTTTGTTAGCCTTATCAAGGTCATTTGTCAAAAATTGACTCTGCAAAGAAAAAAATAAAAATCAATTTATTTCACAAATTGTCCTGTGAGCCTCATCCACTCGTACTGCTTGCAAAGCAAGCCACAACTACATTAAAAGAGCCTCAGCTAATACATTGGAGCCATAAAAGAAGAGTGATGACCGGTGCGCCCCACTAGGCAGCCGCCTAGACGGGCAGCACGCCGCCACAGGTGGCGTAGTAGTTGGATTTTTCGCGTTGGAGTCAAGTTGGCACGCCAAAGAGGTGATCCTGACCTTGGGCGGAGGAGAGAATCCCCAGGAGCAGCTGTGTCAGCACCCCAGGTCTGCGGAGCAGAAGGGAAAATCCGGAGTGGCGGTGGAGCTGGATTCCGGATCAACGGAGTTGACAAAGTGAGACTCTGCACCAGAACCAGGTAACCCGTAGGCTGGAGGGTTATTTCTGGACATCACTGGTGTAAGAGGGTGGCTGGAGGGGAGTACTCACCAAGGCAGGGGGAAATAGAAGAGGTTCCGCACTTGGTGTTGGTGTCTTCTGTTCTCTCCATAGGAAAGCGGAGCCATGGAGTCACGCGACATCCTGGACTGGGCGGCTGGCCAGATAGCCAGACAGCAGGAGTTGTCCGCACAGACCCTGGAACAGGCAAAGGCGTTATTCCAGTCTCAACAGGCACCGCTCATTGAGGTGATGTCCAGCTGGCTGGCAGCCCAAGGAAAAAAAGAAGAAGCTGCAAGGACTGTGCCAGGTGCAGGGGCAGGTTTCCAGGGGTGGGACTGGCCAGGTACTGGGACTTTCTCGGTGGGCGCCTCACGAAAGATGATGATGTGGATGATTACATCGAGGCTTTCGAGAGAATAGCTCTCTTGGCCGGGTGGCCAAAAGAACAGTGGGCGCTAAGATTCGCTGCTTCTCTCACGGGCGAAGCCTTAGCAGCCTACAGAGCCTGCTAGTTTAATTAAGAATTATGACGAGGTAAAGCAAGCTGTGAAAGATCGCTTAGGTTTAAATCCGGCGGTCTATCGCAGGCTGTTACGCTCATGTAAGTTGAGGTCAGGTGAGACACCTCAGGCATTGTATCACCGAGTGAAAAGCTTGGTGTACAAGTGGCTTGTGCCAGAAGTGAAGGATGTGGAATCTATTTTAGATATGATAATCCTAGAGCAATACATGGAGTCTGTACCAAGCAGCGTGCAAACCTTCCTAGTCCTCCAGGATTGCAAAAACACTCGGGAAGCCATTGCATTGACTGACCGCTTTCTAGAGGCTAATAAATTAAGCCCAGAAAAAGAGGGTGTTTTTAAAAAGGACAAACTGGAGTCTCTAGAAAGGAAGGCCAAGCTTGAGGGATTTGCAGAGGAAAATGTAAAGGTGTATAAAGGATATAATACGCAAAGGAAATGTTTCTCGTGTGAAGAAGCTGGTCATTTAAAGCGGGACTGTAGAGCCAAAAAGGCCTTGATAACAACCCAGCACAGAGATGCAGGAGAAGGGTTCCTGTTAAGGGTGGAGGTAGAAGGGATCCCAACGGAGGCATTATTGGACTCAGGCGCAGACCAATCAATGATTTTTCAGAGGCTGTGGCAGCAAATAGAGGTGAAAGACAAACCCTCGCCACTGACCTCTGGGAATCATATTAGGATACGCTGTGTCCATGGCGCCGCTTCTACCTACCCTATGCAGTCTGTGGTAATAGAGGGAGTAGGCCTGAAAAAACAGATGGAGGTGGCCATAGTACCCAAGCTTCCACATGAGGTAGTCCTGGGCCGTGACTGGCCACAGTTCAGAAAAGGTTTAGCTGAAGAGTTGCAGGGCGAAGCCAACCAACCAGCTACCTTTTCACAGGCAGGTAATTTAGCCAGGGAGAAAACCTTACCCCAGATAGGAAAGGTTGCTGACCCCAGGCTAAGAGGGAATAGAGCCGCTGAAGATACCGCAGCCAGAGAGAAAACCTTATCCCAGATAGGAAAGGTTGCTGACCCCAGGCTAAAGGAAAGTAGGAAAGGTATGATAACTACCCGTACGGGTTGTAAGCCCTTAGAAAAAGAAAGTAGCCCTCAGGAAGACCCGGTGCCAGGGACATCTTTCCAGGGGGACCTAATCACTCCCGCAAAAGACATTCCTAGGAAAGGAAAGCCTGAAAGGAGGCGGGAAAGGAGGACCAGGGCACAGAGCAGGGCTGATTTGATGGCCGGACAGGAATTGCCCTGGATTCCTGCAGAGTTAAAGGAAAACTTTCCCTCATTTCCCGGGGAACAGATGGCGGATCCTGCCCTGGGCCGAGCATTCGAATATGCCAGGAAAGGATCTGAGACCCTACCAAGATTTCTCTTGGTAGACAATGTATTGTATAGGGAAAGTACAGATGCACGGACAGGTGACACAAGGAGACAGTTAGTGGTACCTCATTCTTTTAGGAACATAGTTTTAAGATTAGCTCACGATCACCCGGTCGGGGGGCATAAAGGGGTACAAGGCACCTTGGAGCAGGTATTGGCTAGGTTTTATTGGCCCGGTGTTTTTAGGGAGACGTCAAGATTTTGCGCGTCTTGTCAGAGGGTCACGGCGAATCATCCGCCGGAGGCACCTTTGATCCCGATGCCAGTTATAGCCAGACCGGTACACAGATTGGCAGTAGATATAGTGGGCCCGTTGTTAAAAACGCCCAGGGGCTACCAATACATATTGGTCATAGTCGACCATGCTACTAGATTTCCTTGGGCAGTTCCCTTACGGAATACCACCGCCCGCATCATAGCTGTGGAATTAGTAAAAATCTTTTGTGAAGTCGGATTCCCTCAGGAGGTTTTAACAGATAGGGGGAGTAACTTCATGTCCCGATACCTCGCCCAGTTGTGGGATGCCTTTGGTATCCATCATATTCGCACCACGGCGTATCATCCGCAGACCAATGGCCTGGTAGAAAGGTTTAACCAGACTTTGAAAAGCATGTTGAGGAGAACCCTCGAAGGTAACATGGCAGAATGGGATACAATGCTCCCATTTGTGCTATATGCCTGTAGGGAGAGGAAGCAGACCTCCACAGGCGCTTCCCATACGAACTCATGTATGGGCGTACTCCGAGAGGGGTGATCGATATACTGAGGGAACAGTGGATAGCACCCATGGAGGGTGAGCAGGAGGTACCCAAATTTCTAAATGATTTGAAAGGCCGCTTGCAGCGTATGGCAGAAGCGGTGGAAGGGAATTTAACAGCGAGTCAGGCCCGTCAGAAGGCTTATCATGACCGACGAGCACGACCACGTGTCCTGAAAGTAGGGGATAAGGTACTGGTAATGGTTGCCGCTGCCAGTTCCAAATTTGAAAATGCCTGGAAAGGGCCTTACAAGGTTTTAAAACGAGTGGGTCCTGTGACATATACATTGGAAACGGGGAAAGGGAGGCAGCAAGTGTACCATATCAATGTACTACGCCCATGGCAGGAGCGGGCTGTGGAAGTAGCTACAGGACAGGACAATAACCCACAAGCTTTAGTTGGGATTACCAGCTGTGCGCGGGTTGTGGCGCCAGCCGGTAATAGCTTAAGGGGGGGGATATGTGGTGATGCACATGCAGCACAGCCCTTTAAAACTGAAAAAAAGAGGGTTTTTTTCATAAACGGGGGATGGGCTCACCAAAGCATAGCTCCCAGACAGAAAGAGAAACTAAAGCACACAATAGCAGAGCTAGCCTGAAGCCACACCCAGCCTCTAGAGCAGCTGCAGGGAGAGAGAGGGTGGGGCCAGAGAAGGAAACAAGCTACAGAACATTTAAGTTGCGTCACTCAGCAAGTGAGGCAGAACGGGGATGAGAACAGGAACAGGAAGGAGGGCAGAGAAGGACGCCCAGAGAACAGGAAAGACTGCAGAGAGAGATGGCCAGAGGGCAGGAAAGACTGCAGGAAAGAAGCCAAGAGGAGAGGCAGAGAGTCCAGAGAGACCAGGGGAAGAGACAGCATTACAAGGCTGTGAGACCTGGTGGTTCAAAGGGCACCAGCCACAACTCCCAAGGCAAGTGTCAAGGTTGTGGGCAAGAAAGGAGCTGGGGAAGAATTCAGAGCTATACGTCTGATTCTGAAGACAGCAGCTCAAGTCCTGGGCCCTTAAACAGACAGTACAGAAAGCCTTATAAAAGGAGGGTTTCTGCCAGCCAAGCAACTCATATATTTCCTGAAGTTGAGTTGTTAAGGGAAAGAAGGGCAAGAGGTTCTGACCCAGTTAAAAAGGGGAGCAGGAATCTTAAATGGGGAAAGCTTTTTAAACTTTTAAAGGAAGTGCAGCTGAGCGTTCCAGAACGTGCCCCAAGCCCTGAGCCTTACAGCACACAGGAGGAGATGGAAGTGGAGCTTTATCCAGATAGTCCAATGTCCTCAGAAGAGTCAATGGAATGTGGACTTTGTGTAAGCAATGTTTAAAGCTTTTATGGAAGACTGTATGAGACAGGGTAAGAAGATAATGTGTGCTGGTGTCAATTAATGCCAAGGAGAAGGGCAGACAAAAAGATAGAAACCTCGTGTTTAAAAACAGCCAGTTTTACCACTGCTAAAGCCAGGTTAAGAAGGATGTGGGTTTTAAACTAAGAGGCAGCACATGATTTGTACCCTAGTCTGCAGCAGCTGTGAATAACAGAGTTCAAAACTGTCTTACTGAAGATTAAGTTTTGGTGAACTGTGCAGTTGACAGTGTTATGCTGGTTTGTTAAACTGAAGAAGTCAAAGTTAACCCAAGAGTGGAGAAAACTACTTGGACAGTGTTTTGCTGAGAAAGTTTACTGGAGAAATTATCCTGTTTTCAGTTTATTATTTTGTTAGCCTTATCAAGGTCATTTGTCAAAAATTGACTCCGCAAAGAAAAAAATAAAAATCAATTTATTTCACAAATTGTCCTGTGAGCCTCATCCACTCGTACTGCTTGCAAAGCAAGCCACAACTACATTAAAAGAGCCTCAGCTAATACATTGGAGCCATAAAAGAAGAGTGATGACCGGCGCGCCCCACTAGGCAGCCGCATAGACGGGCAGCGCGCCACCACAATATACAAGATAAGATCCAGCAGATTAAACAACTTTGCAACAGATGTAGGGAACTACCCCTGTCATTGAGTAGATGGGTAACATTGGTACGCATGGTCATATTCCCAAAAATTGTGTATCAGCTGCAGATGCTCCCCCCCCTGGGGGTGCATCATGTGGAAGTAGATCACCTAAAAAGCATCTTTCGTTCTTTTTTATGGCGTGAACAATGGGCCCTCATTGGATACAACAAATTGATCTTCCCATGCGACAAAGGGGGCCTGGCATTACTGGACATCCGCATGTATAATGTGGCAGCACTGCCTCAATGGATCTATAAGGCTGTGCATGGTAAGTCTCGCTATGCACCATGAGGCTTGCTGGATTCCTGGAGCAAACCTTTTCGCCTATTGAATGTACTCCATCATGCATGGGTGACTTTCGACATGCGAGCATTCAGCCCCTTGACGCTGCAGAAGGCGTGGCAATGGTGGTGTAAGGGGAAAATCAGTTTCTTGTTGTACAGAGGGACCATGAGGCCCATCTGTGAATACCTAGATAGAAAGGAATGTGTTGTGCTAAGACAAGATTCAGTGATCTTCACAGAGACAGGTACCAGTTTGTAGGGTTGCTAATTAGCAATATCAGGAGCAGGGCTATGCTGCTGGGATGGGTTTATGATGTATATATGTTTTTGATACTGTATAAAAGATAGACTGCACGTCTAACGTACGGAATAAACTTACATGCTACTTATGTGCGTGTGTGTGTGTGTGTGTTTGTTCCCCTGGGATCCCAGACAGAGAAGATAAGGTAATTCCTCGACCCAGAGAATTAGAGGACGTCCCAAGGGTAAGTGCTGGGAAAGGAAAGAACAGATACCCTTACAATTTGGTGTCAGAAGTTTGGATTTCCCCGATGCACTTTCTAAATTGAAGCAGCTTTGGTAGCTGCACAAGGATTTTTTAATTGACGTTGCTTTGGTAGCTCGTCTTGGAAAAATGCGCTTGGGTAGCGCTGGGAAAATGTGCTTGGGTAGCGCTGGGAATATGCGCTTGGGTAGCACAGTGAATAACAGGGATGTCCTGCTGGGTCTGTGGTAATATCCTTCTCCTTCTCTGTGTGCTTGTGTGCCTGTGTGAGTTTGGCAAAACGCCCCTGCCGTACTCCGAAGCGATATAGCGCTAGTGACGGGTACTGTGCAGAAAGCAAGTGGCCAGACGTGCGTTTGTTGTGAATTCATTAGAGGATGGGGGGGTCCCAAGGTAAGGGGACCGCTTCAGAATCCGCGGGAGTGCGTGTGCAGCTACATATTGTGATAAGGTTTAAAACTGCAGTTAAAAAAGGCATCTTACATAGGCTGTCGGTGTAGGTTACACTTACATGTTGGTTTGTTAAACAAGAAATAATCGTAGTGTTTGTTTACATCAAGGACATGATGTTTGTTTTAATTGAGTGAGTTTTTGATTTGGTATAGGTTACAGGACATTTGCTAATTCTGCTGAAGAAGTCTGTTAGCATGTTTACTGTGCTTAGTTTATCTCTGTGCCTATATGACCCCCCCCCCCCCCCCCCAGTCTCTGGCGAAGGTAAAACTGATGACTCAGACTCCCTGGAATGCAAGTGACAAGCGGTGTTTGTTTATTTGTCTCTCTATTCTTCCAAGCCTTTCCTGTCTTCTTTAGCTAAAGGGGGTGGGGGGGAGTTCCTGCGTGAAGGGGACCAGCCCGGTTTTCATTAGGTTTAAATCTATTGTTAAGCAGACTTTGTATTCCAGTTGTACTCCTGTACTTGTAAATTATTATTTATTTGCAGTGTGTCTATTTATTGCCATATTGTAAGAAGACAAGCTAAATAGAAAAAAAACAAACCAAAAAAAATTACTTTTGTACTCAACAACGGTATAACTGTCACTGAAATATGTAAAAGGGTGTGTCTGTATTTAGACACCCATTGCTATAGCAATGTACTGAATAATAACAATACTAAAAGAGCTCTTAACCTGCTTCACAATATTCCTCTCTGAGTCTCATTGGCCAGGTTGGCCAAAGGTGAATTGGCCACAGGTAAAGGTGTAAATAACAGCTGGGGCTCGCCGGGATTTTTCTACGGCAGAGTGACTCCTGCTGAGTGGAGATGGAGTGACGCATCCTGTTGATTTTAAACAGTTTCATCTCTCTCTCTACGGAGATGTTTCTCTGCTAGTTGGAAATGATCCTAGGGTTAAACATAGAGCAGAGGTGTTGCGAACCAGATTGTGGAAATTGTTGCTTTAAAAGCAAGCACTGCAGCAATTAAATAATTCTGTGCACAGACCACGGTAAGGAAAAGGGGGAGAATGATAAGAACTGTAGTCTTAGTCCCTTGGGAAAGATGCTAATGATGAAATACTGTTGTTTCCTTTGCACAAAGGAATGTATCCCTCCTTCTGCTGTTTTGGTTGCTTGAATTTGTTAGGTGTTAACCCTTTATGTGACTGGTAAGTCTGAAGTGAAGAAACCAAGGGAGAGGGGTGGGCTCCAAATACCCCAAGGGTCTAGTTCATTATGCAGGGTGAAATTTCTTAAGAAAGCACTTGTAAGCTTTGACTTGTCTTCTGTTTAAATTAAACACCTCTGTCATATGTTAGTGGCTGGGGCAGCATTTAAGGAATTTAAATAAGCTTGTCTAGACCCAGCATCCTGTGGTCCCAAACTCTTATATATCTTGTTGAGCAAAATTCTGCATGACCACACATGGTTCAGTGTAGTAGATTTGAGGTACGTGTTTTGGGCCTGCTAAGTTCAAAATAAATAAATAAATAAATAAATGAATAAAAAATTATAAAAAATTACAATCTGTTACAAAACACAAAGAGTTGTAACTATAGGAATTTAATAGCAATCACAATTAGTGACAATTCTCAAGCAACTTTTTCTTTTTAAACTCTTAATATTTAGGACTTTTCTCTCTCTTGTTCAGCGATCTGCATTTGCCTGAAGGAATCTGGACACAAGAGAGACCTGCTGTTTACTTTGCTATTTGTGTTTGAGATAACATCAAGGTTGAACTGTTACTCTAAGTAAATTGCTTTAACATAATTTCATTGTTTCAGATTAGTTTGATACCAGTCTCAAGTATTATGTATAAGGTTTTAATTTAAATGTGACAAAGTATGATTCTGAATTCACCTTTTTGCAGTTTCATGTTATTTGAATGTCTGTTTCCTGAACTGTAAGATTTAAGTTAATTACTTTGCATTGTTTAGCTCGGTGCGGATGGCTGATGAACAGGACAGTAGCACCATGGGTGCTGGCTATATTGATTTTTCCAGTTTAATTTATTACAATATTGGATTTTAGGATAAATTCATCTGTTTTTCTGTATTTGAATTTTATGTGTTGGGGTCCAGAGAAAAAATTGTACTTTGTTTTGAAAGTTTTTAACATTTCAGTTTTAGGAATACAGTATATTGTAGCACTATGACATATGAATTTTCTTTAGTTTACAAACTTGCACTTATGTTACCAAAATACTTGTTGTAGCAATACATTATGTAGAGGTTCAGTATACACAGAAATTTTAGAATTTTGGAAAGAGGCTGATCTGGAATTGCTTTGTTCCCAAGCACATAGATCACATTTAGTGGAAAGATGGAGCTTAGTTCCCAGGAAATATGAGAATATTTGTAAAGTTAGTAGACAAATAAAACAATAACATTAACTTGAGTTCATTGGGGGGAAAAAAAACAAACAAAAAAAAAACACAACCCCAAACCAAGGTCTTGCTTGTCAGCAACGATCCAGGGGCGGTTTGGAAAAAAAAGAATCAGAGAGAGAGAGAGACAGAAGGTGAGGCTACAGTCTTGGGAAAGGCAATAAACGTGCTGCTCCAAGTGTGATGATCTGGGCCACCATAATTCTGACTGCTTTAAGACTCCTCAAGGACCCCCAAGGCCTGAAGAACATGAACCTTGTATATTTATGCCTCGGCAGAGACATGGATAGGCAGGGGAAAGTAGGCCAAGAAGAACCCGAGGAAGTATCGACATGAGGCCCAACCACAAATGCCTTGAACCTTCTTAGGCCTCTCACCTCAAAAGGATCTCTTAAACACCATGATTAGTGAGTAGCTTGCACAGATCCTTGTGAACACTGCAGTTATAAGATCAGTCCTCAAATATTTTTAAGTTTCCACAGCACTCTCACTGGGAACCGGGTATAAGATAGACTTTAGTCACACCTGAGAGATATGTGGCTGTTCTGTTAGAAGCCATACTCCTTCCTATTGGGATTGATGTTATAAAATGCCGTGAAGCACTAGTCTATATTGTAAGGATTTTACCTATATTTTGTTTAAGCAGTTGCTAATTAGAATGAGCACTGTTTACTCATATTGTTATGCTTATTGAAAAGGATCTACATTTATATTTTATACATACCTTTTGTTTACAACAATACTAAGTTTTAACAATTGTTTGATGTTCTTAGCAGCCTTGCCAAATAAGGATACACTAGTATGGTATAAACAAGACAGAAGGACCTATGCATGTAGTTTGATGGAATGATGTAAGTGGAAAAATAAGTGGTGTTGAGAGGAGTGTGATGGAATATTCATGTTGGAAAAGAGATTAATATTATAAAATGGTGAGGGTAAATTGAAATGTGAAATGATGTATCCGATGTATCCACCTAGAAAGAAAACTGACAATGAATATTCTACAATATTTGATTATGCCATCCCCATTAACTCCAATTTTGGAAGTCATCTAGCCCAGAGATATACCCAATAATTGGAAATAGACACTTGGAGATAGGCTGAGTGTACTTTTCATCCTAATGAGCTTTGGGGAGACCCACACTGGCCATGTGGTGCTTTCCAGATGCTTTTATCCCTTTTGCCTCTATGTGTCCTGGCCCGACACATGAAGGTAAAGGAGGAAAGTTACCTACACAAATTTTTACAAATTGGTATAATTTTAAAATTGTGAAAAATTGAGGAAGTGTGGGCATCTTATCACAATGTATTAGCTAAATTGAGTTGCTTAGGATTGGCTGTTGTATGCAAACAGCAACCCACGAAGGGGGGAACCTCCGAAACCTTAAAAAACTTTGTAAAGAAACTAAACTGTCTTGCCTTTGACTCTGTTCAACAAAAAAAAAAAAATTGCCCTAAGGGAGTAGACTGAAAATTTTTCTGCCTTTGAACTGTTATATGGAAGACTGCTTACTTTTTATACTCCTGAGCCTCACATTTGATCTCTTGTATTTCCTAGCAGCAGAGGCAACTCTCTTCCCTCCACAGGTATGCTCAGCAGGTCCAGTCCTTTCTGCTGGATGACTCAGCTCTTTTCTTTCAATCCGGAGACTGGATTTTGGTAAAGACATACCACCAACACACGGTACAAGCCCCTTTTCCAGTATGGGACCGTTCCAAGTTCTTCTGATAACACCGATTACAGTGAAGGTGGCGGCTAAAAGATCCTGATGCCATTGCCCTCGCTGGAAACATTCTCCATCTATAGATCTGGCTTCAGGACCAGGATGAGAAGTAGCTGACGCCGGGGCAGCCAAGGCCCTAGCAACTGGAGAGGAGAGGAGAAGACTCCTGAAGAAAAGCAGCTTTCGGCCTAGAGGTACCGAACCAACATATCCCTTCAAGGTTGGTGACCAGGTACAGGTCAGAGTACCTCACAAGCATGGTACCCTAGACCCGCCCTACAGACCTCCAACTACAGTGATCGCCATCACATGGACAGCCATCCTGTGGGACTCCTGCCCTTCGTGGATCCATGCGTCAAGAATCAAGTGTGTATCGTCTCCACTGACATCATCTTCGGTTCCAGACCGCCCTCCAGCCTCCTGACCATCACGCACAAGAATGTGTTGACTCCTCCTACCACTCAGGTGGTGCCTCCTTCAGCCCATCTCTGGAACTGTTAATACGGCAATACTACTTGCCCAGACTGCCTTACCTTTGTGTGCGCAGCTCGCTACAAGCTGGAGCTTTTCTCTCAACATGTCTCATTACTGTACCTTCTAATCTGTGTGAAATGCAGACGTTTACTGTACTTGACAATTTAAACTGCACCCAGCCCCATGTTTCTTTTTCTACTTCCTTGTATAACATTGGTGTTACTCGCCCCTCTTTGGGATATGACTAGGTCCCTTGCTCATTGTAAACTGTCTCTAGTTTTAATGCTACAGATTGTTTTATTGTTTCTGCTTTTAGCCTGTCTAATACCGCTCTATACTGTTCTTCAACTACAGCAGTTTCTCATGCTTACTCTCTGATGTATCTTCCTTTGGGCTGGTCTCAAAGGGCTGATTATTGCCCTATGTAGCGGTTTTATAATCCTTGTTCTTTTCTGTTGTATATTTTCATTTGTTCTTGGCTGCTGTCGGAAGGCCCTACAGAGCTCCACCACTTTTATGTACTCTTATACACCTGTTTCCAAGGTGGCTGATGTACCTGAACTACTGCGTACAGATATTCAGTTAATAATGCCTGTTTAGTTATTTTGTAGTAGATTGTTAGGCTGTTCTTCTAGTGGGCCTATATAGGCCCAAAGGGGGGAATTGTAAGGGGAAAATCAGTTTCTTGTTGTACAGAGGGACCATGAGGCCCATCTGTGAATACCTAGATAGAAAGGAATGTGTTGTGCTAAGACAAGATTCAATGATCTTCACAGTGTGATAAGGAAGCTTATCATAGCTCAGGTAGGAGCTATAGAAAAGATGATGTGACTCTGAACAAGCAACCTGTCAGTTCTGGTAGAAGCAAGAAAACAGAGTTTTCACATAAAAGACTACCAGTCCCAGAATGCACCAGGTTTCCAGCAGCCATGAGAGGGGCTGAAGTGAAAAAATGTGTGTGCAATCAAGAGAGCTATGAGGTAATCCCTAAGCACTCATCTCAAAGGGCAGGGCCTGATTCAAGACAGCTGCGCTGTGTTAGGGAGCAGCACACATTAGGACAGAATAAGAATAGAGCTTATTCTTCAGGAAACAGTTTCAGCAACAGTTGGAAGAACAGCTTCAGCAAAAGCCACGCAGATAGAGAGAGAAGGAAACTCTCTGGAAGGAAGAGAAGAAAGGCCATTGGAAGGTCTGGGAGATTCCAAGGCAGTACCCATACTGGGAGGTATTCCAAATGCCAGCAGAGTCCATTGGACTGGATTCAGCCAGAGGAATGGATTGGCAGAGATAGGAATCACCAGTGGCTACCTGGAAGAGAGAAGACTGCATGTGGAAGGGACTTTCAGACCAAGGCCAGAAGGTATGTGAGAGGAGATCCAGTGTCCAGGGATCAAGATTGGAAGGCTGGACATCAGAATTGGATTACATATTGGCCAGGCTTTACAGAGAGGAATTATGATGGCAGGAGAGGCTCAGGTATGAACACTGATCCAGACCCTATCTATAATAGAGAATGGCAGCAAGGGAATAAGCATTCTCATGATAGTGCCTTAATGAAAGACTCATCTGTGCCAATGTATGATATTGACCCTATGATTGTTGATGAAGGGGGAGATAAAGCAGATGAAACTATTTATATGGACTGTTCTCTATCTAAATGCTATTGCTAGTTTTCCGTGAGCAAACACATCAGCCATCACAAAGAAACCTAACTTTGTTCTTTATTTCCACTGCAAACAGCTCTTAAAGCAGGATTTGGGCTCACACAGTAGCAGCCAGCCAGCTAAAGGCTTTCAGCTGGTCCATTGATAGTAATTAGGGCTGCACCTGATTGTGTGTGTGAGCAAGGGAGAATCACTGCTGAGATCGGCGTGGAAAATAAGCAGAAGTTAACCTAACCAGCAAAGTTTATTCTTTACTTTGTGCCTTTGTATTTGGTAATTACTTGCTAAGAAAACATTAGCTAATTGCCTGACAAGCTGAAGGTTGTTTTCTGGTTTACTTTGTGACTTTTTGTTATCCATTTTAAACACTGCAAGCAAGTAACCTCATTTATAGTGCTATCAAGCATACATGTGCTGGGTGAATTAAACCCCATCAATAAAAGAAGTATTTTATTGATCTTACCACTTGGTTTCACAACTCAAATTATTGTCATCAGCTGTGTTTGGGAGTGAATGAACTACAATACCCACAATACCTTGCAAGAATCATATGAATATATGCATCGTCAAGATTGTGTAAGTTCTCACCCTAGGCAGCCGTCTGACAACAGAGACAGGTACCAGTTTGTACGGTTGCTAATTAGCAATATCAGGAGCAGGGCTATGCTGCTGGGATGGGTTTATGACGTATATATGTTTTTGATACTGTATAAAAGATAGACTGCACTTCTAACGTACGGAATAAACTTACATGCTACTTATGTGCGTGTGTGTGTGTGTGTGTTTGTTCCCCTGGGATCCCAGACAGAGAAGATAAGGTAATTCCTCGACCCAGAGAATTAGAGGACGTCCCAAGGGTAAGTGCTGGGAAAGGAAAGAACAGATACCCTTACAGGTGGATCACACGAGAAAAGGCAAACTGGTGAGAGACCTCCTTTTTGGAACTCGTGGACAATCCGGGCTTTCCAACTGGAGTGAATGCGGCACAATTCAATTAGTGGGAGTCAGCGGGGCGAATTGACCTTAGGCGCCTGCTGGAGTGGGGAAGTGGAACATTCCTCAGTTTCAAGCAGGTACGTAAAAGGCTTGGTTTGCCAACCTCCTCATACTATTCTTATGTGCAGGCCAGACACTACTGGCATGGCCAATGAGGAAACACACCAGAAAACCTAGTGAATACAGAAGCAGAGGAGGACATGCATAAACTAGTATCCTGATGGAACATTCTTGCCAACAGGACTAGGATGTTGCGGGATAAGCTCGATGTACAATATCTAGGGAAACTGGCCTCACAGTGGACCGAGGATGTGGTAGATGCAGTGCAAGTGGAACACCTTGAGCGGGCATTCCAGTGCACATTGGAGGTGACTAGAAATGCATGATAGCGAGAAAAAGCAATATTAAATTTTACACCGAAGCTACCTCACGAGATTCTGAGGAGCAATGCTGGGAGCATGGGCGTCGGATGTCTGCGGGAAGTGTTGCACACATACTGACACCTTTTGCCACGCATTTCTGGAATTCCCGGGCTCACCAATATCTGGGGGAGCGCAATGAGGAGGTTGGAGGAAATTCTCCACAAGGGCGAGTGGTCCTATGGGTTACTAATGCTTGGGGATCAAACCCCATTGCAAGCCCTCAGAATGAGGAGAGCGGACTGTAAGTTTGTCCTCCTCGACTTTTGAGGGGGTCAAGAAGGCCATCCTACAACAATGGGTGCGGGAATGGCTGCCAGCATTCAAGCAATGGATAAATGTCATGCATAATTTGGCTCGGGCAGAGTTGCACCAGTACCGGCACCATAAGGCGCCAACGTGGTTCCAATACAAATGGCTCTGGAACCGGTTCCAAATAAAGTTCCCGATGGGGGGGAAAGGAGAGGGGGATAGTATAGAGCAGAAAGCTGGATGTCAGTGCCCGGCTAAAGGATCTTGATGGGAAATAATTGATGACTTGCTGTACTGCAGTTAAAACTTTATGGACTGTACAGGCCTTCGGGCACTGTTGTTGTCATTTATTACACCGTATGTTTGTTGAAGAAGAATAAAGTTTTAAAACAAAAAAAAGGTAAGTAAAATAGAGCAAATAGGGAAAGCCCAATGAAGACAAAAATTAAAACGCTAAATACAGCACAACTTAAGACTACACAGAAAATGCTAACTATTCTTGTACTCCCTATCCTGAGAAGGCCTGTTCAAAGTAATGACATTTAGGGGCTGCTTTACATTTTTTAATGAAGATTCTGAACAAATATAGTCTGGTAATGCATTCCAGAGGTAAGGGATGAAAAAATAGAAGGTTGAATGCCATGTGGACTCATAACTAGCCCAATGAACTGAAAGAATCAGACAATTTGTTATTAATTACCTAAGAGACCTTATTGGACAGTATAGTATAAAAGGAGAGGAAAACTAGATGGATAGACCAGTGTTAAATGATCTATGGGTTAAAATCAACATCTTGAAATAGGATCGGAAGGAAAGAGGAAAGAGGTGTTTATATAGTAATGCAGAAATGTGGTCAAATTGTGAAGCATTTGATAGGAACTGAACAGCAGTGTTTTGAACTAGTTGTAACTTTTTGAGATTGGTAGCCCAGAGGCCTCAGTAAACAGCATTGCAATAATCTAACCTAGAAGTAATTAATGCATGTATTAAACTTGAAGAGCAGAAGTAGCAGAGAGGGTTTGACTGAATGGATTTGCCTAAGAAAAAGGCCGAACGGATGACATTAGATACCTGAGAGCTGCTACTACTACTATTACTACTAATGCTACTTATCATTTAGAAATATAAAAACATGACAGCAAAAAAAAGACCATATGGCCTATCTAGTCTGCCATTCCATATCAACTACTACAGTCCTTTTTTGTTCTTTAGAGATTTTCTGTGCTTGTCCCAAGCTTTCTTGAATTTAGATACTGTCCTTGTTTTTACTACCTCCACTGGGAGACTATTCCATACATCTACCATTCTTTCCATAAAGAAATATTTCCACATATTTCTCCTGAGTCTATCCCCTTTCACCCTCATCCTATGTCTCCTTGTTGCAGTTTTCTTTTAATTGAAAGAGGCTCTCCTACTGTGCATTTGTGCCATGGAGGTACAGTATTTAAACATCTCTATCATATCTCCTCTATCCCGCCTTTTCTCTAAAGTATACATATTGAGATCTTTAAGTCTGTCCCCATATGGCTTATAATGAAGACCACTGACTATTTTGGTAGCCACCCTCTGCACTGATTCCATCCTGTTTATAGCCTTTTGAAGTTGTGGTCTTCAGAATTGCACACAATACTCCAAATGAAGTCTCACCAAAGACCTATACAGAGGCACTATCACTTCCTTTTTCCTGCCGGCCATTCCTCTCCCTATGTACCCCAGCAGCCTTCTGGCTTTCATCATCAACTTTTCTACCTGTTTAGCCACCTGAAGATCATCATAAACAATCACTCTCAGGTTCCACTATGTAGCACTACAAATTATACGCAGCACTGTACAGAGACATGTGAGAGACAGTCCCTGCTCATAAGAACTTACAGTCTAGTCAAGATAGACAACACAACAGTCAAGACAAACAACACAACAACTGGGGACTAAGATATGTCTAGGAGAATGGTAAGGAAATACATAGGAGGTGAACATGAAACTAGGGGAATCAGGAACCAAAAACAGTCTCAAAAAAGGGAGTTTTTGTCCTGGATTTCAACAGGGCCACAAATGGAGTCTGCCGTACCATCTTAAGTAGTTTGTTCCAGGCATAAGGAGCAACAAGATAGAAAGACTGGAGTTGGCAGTGGAAGAGAAGGACACAGATAGAAGGGATCTGCCAGAACAGCAGACTTCCTGAAGAGAGGTGTAGGGAGAGATAAGAGAGGAAAGGTGGTGAGGATTAGCCAAATGAAGGCACTTATAGGTCAGCAGTAGAAATTTGAACAGGATGTGGAAATGGATAGGGAGACAATGAAGTGACTTGAGAAGAGGGATGACATGAGCATAGCGACACTGACGGAAGATAAGCTGTGCAGCAGAGTTTTGAACAGATTGAAGTGGGGAGAGATGATTCAGAGGGCAATCAGTGAAGAAGAAGTTGTAATAGTCTAGATGGAAGGTGACTAGAGAATGGATAAGGGTAGCATGTTCAGAAAGGAAGGGACAGATTATGCCAGTATTATAGAGAAAAAGTCACAGGTTTTAGCTATCTGTTGGATGTGTTTTGAGAGGGAAAGGGAGGAATCAACCAGGACAGGACAGAACCCCTAAATTGAAGTGTGGACAGGGCATCAAGGAGAAAGTGGTGATCAACAGTTTCAAAAGCAGCAGAAAGGTCCATAAAGATGAGGATCGAATAAAGGCCCTTGGATTTGGCGACTTTGGCAGGAACTGTCTCAGTAGAATGTAGAGGGAGAAAGCCAGATCCAAATCGATCCAGAAGGGACTGAGAAGAAAGGAAGTCAAGACAGTGGCAGTGAACTACATGTTCAAGTTTAGAAATAAAGGAGAGGTGCACACTGGTCAACAAATTTTTACAAAAGTCATGTTACTGAAATAAAAATAGTCATTTCTTATCAATTATTATATGCTGAACACGAATATGACAGTCAAATTGCAAAGTTGGCTCTAGGTTTTTTGTAATCTACAAGAATTAATGTTTACATCACGAAATGCATGTCAATAGTAAATATAATAGGCCTTCGGTTAATACCTGTAAAAAACCAAGTCATAGACTACTTCTTAGATTTTTTCGCCTGTCTCTTGTACAGCTGTTCGGGAGCTTCTCTGGGGAGGGTCCAGCAGTAGTCAGCCAGCATTGTAGTGGACCATTTTCCCTGGTATCTTTGCTCCATCGTTGAAATATCCTGGTGAAAACATTCGCCCTGTTCATCACTAAGCATACTACAGTTGTCAGGAAAGAAATCGAGATGGGAATCAAGGAAATGGATCTTTAGAGACATATTGCAGCCAAGTTTCTGATACTGCATCAGCATGTCTTCTGCTAGTTCCTTGTAGTTTTCTGCCCTTACATTCCCGAGAAAGTTTGTTGACACTAGGCGAAAAGCATTCCATGCTTGTTTCGCATCACCCTGCAGCAAATTGTTGAACCGGTCATCTTTGAAGAGCTCTCGAATCTGAGGACCCACAAAAACTCCCTCTTTAATCTTTGCTTCGCTGAGTCGAGGGAATTTTCCATGCAAGTATCGGAATGCTGGCGAAGTGCGGTCCATGGCTTTCACGAAGTTTTTCATCAAACCTAGTTTGATGTGAAGGGGTGGTAGCAGGATTTTGTGAGCCTCAACCAGAGCTGGGTGCTGGATATTCTTTTCTCCAACTATTACATTTTGTCTGCGATTCCATTCCTTCCGCAAGTAGTGCCAATCCCTTGCTCAGCTATCCCACTCACATAAGAAACACATGTATTTTATATATCCCTGCTGCAGTCCCATTAAAAGGGCAACTACCTTCAAGTCACCACAGAGGTGCCAGCTGTACTTGTTATGATTAATGGAAGTCAGTAGATGCTTTAAGTTATCATATGTCTCTTTCATGTGGACGGCATGCGCTACTGGAATAGATGGAAGACGTTTTCCATTGTTTAAAAGCACAGCCTTCAGACTCAGTTTCAAAGAGTCTATAAATAGTCTCCAGTCTTGTGGGTCATGAGTGATTTTTAAGGCATTCATGAGGCTTTCAATATCGGAACAGAATACCAGATTACTTTCCTTTCTGACTGCGTATAGTACACTGCTGACGTCAGATGGCTTCAGCAGCCGTCTGGCAGTAGTATTGCATTGGATCAGAAAATTATGCAATCAACTCTGGATGATGTGTGCATGCTGGTATTATGCAATGTGATGCAATATTACATCATTCAAGGCTTATTTGGGATGTTGTTGATGTCCTACTGGATAAATTTACACGGTGAAACGTCAAAAATGAACTACATGCAATATCTTCAAAATGAGAGCCAATAAATAATTTTTAATGTTATATTCATGTTCAGCTCACCAAGATACTACAAATTAGGGCCCTTTAAAGTCAGTAATGATTTCAATGTTGACCAGGGACAGGTAGCATCCAGGGATGGTTGCTTGAAGGCTGCAGGAACAGTTGCGGTAAAAAGTAATAGGTTGAGGATATAACAGATAGAAGAGCCAACAGTGGAGGAGATGGAGTTTAGTAGATGGGTGAGAATGAGATCAGAGGAGCAGGTCGTAAGTTTAGAGTAGGAGAGAATATGTTTTGTTTCTTCATCAGAAAAGGAGGAAAAGGCGACAGAAGATGAGGGAATGAAGAAGGGGAAGGGGGGATGGAGGGTAAGCTTGTGGACTTTGTCATGGAAGTAGTCAGCCAAAGTCTGGACAGAAAGGGAAGGAGGGATCAGAGGCAGAGGCACTTTGAGGAGAAAGTTGAGAGTTGTAAAGAGATGGCGAGGGTCAGAGGCAAGAGAGCTAGTCAGATGTACATAGTGTTCTTGCTTGTCTAGTGCTGTGGCAGATTGGGAAGAGGCTAGCATGAATTTGAAATGTAGTAAATCCACAAGGGTGTGGGATTTGAGTCAAAGGCACTCAGCTTACTAATGTTTTTTCTTACTAATCTGTTTTCTTTTTGAAGGTGTGAATAAACGGGTAGACAAAGGTGAGTTGGTTGATATAATGTATCTGGACTTTCAGAAAGCCTTTGACAAGGTCCCTCATCAGAAACTTTTGGCAAAACTAAAAAGTCATGGGGTAGGAGGCAGCGTATTATTGTGGATCAGGAACTGGTTAAAAGATAGAAAGCAGAGGGTAGGGCTAAATGGCCAATTTTTCCAATGGAGAAAGATGAATCGTAGAGTACCTCAGGTATCTGTGCTGGGTCCGCTACTTTTTAACATATTCATAAATGACCTGGAAATGGGAATAACGAGTGAGGTTATCAAATCTGCAGATGACACAAAACTATTTAAAGTTGTTAAAACCCATGAGGATTGTGGAAAATTGCAAGAGAATCTTGATAAATTAGAAGACTAGGCATCCAAATGGCAGATGAAATTTAATGTGGACAAATGCAAAGTTATGCACCTAGGAAGGAACAACCCAAACTATGGTTACACGATGCAAAGTTTCACATTAGGAACCACCACCCAGGAAAAAGATTTAGGTGTCATCGTGGATAACATGTTAAAACCTTCCACCCAGTGTGCAGCAGTGCCCAAGAGAGCAAAGAGAATGCTAGGTATCATAAGGGAAGCAATGGAGAATAAAACAAAGGATATTATAATGTCTCTATATCGCTCCATGGTGCGACCGCACCTTGAATATCGTGTGCAATTCTGGTCGCCATATCTTAAAAAGGATATAGTGTTATTAAAAAAGGTATAGAGAAGAGCCACCAAAATGGTAAAGGGATGGAAGGATTACCCCTATGAAGAGAAGCTAAAAAGGTTAGGGCTTTTCAACCTGGCAAAGAGACGACTGAGGGGAGATATGATAGAGATCTATAAATTGATGAATGGAGTGGAACGGGTAAATGTAGATCGATTGTTATAGGGTAACCTATTTAAGACTAATAAGAAAAAATATTTTTTTCACTCAACGTGTAATCAAACTCTGGAATTTGTTACCGGAGGATGTAGAAAAAGCTGTTAGTGTAGCTGGGTTTAAAAAAGATTTGGACAAGTTCCTGGAAGAAAGGTCCATAAACCATTATTAAAAGGTGCTCAGGATATCAATGCTTGACCCATTACAAGCATTGTGGAACCTGTGTCTTTTGGGGAAACTGCTAGGTACTTATGACCTAGATTGGCCACTGTTGGAAACAGGATACTGGGCTTGATGGACCTTGGTCTGACCCAGTATGGCACATCTTATGTTCTTAGCTGAGTGGGCACAGGAATACAGGTAGTGGGTTTTAGAGGACAGCCAAGGCTGAGATACAGTACGCCTTACAGGACATGAAGTGGGAAGAGCAAGAGCACCCAGAGCAGAGGAGAGTACAGTGTTATAGGAAGATACAGTGTCATCAACAGACTCCAATTGACGTAGTGGAAGAAAAAGGTGGTGAGAAAGCAGTGGAGAGAGCTGATGGGTCAATAGCTTTAAGATTCCTAAAGATGTTGGCGGAGATTGGGCAAGAGTGAGGTGGGGGGTGATAAAGAGTGAAATTTAGCAGGTGCTGGTCAGATAAGGGAAGAAGCGAGGTGCAGAATTTTGAGGGCAAGCAGTTAGAGAAGTGAAGGAATTGACTAAAGGAATGGGTGAACCAGCAATAATCAGCTGTACTGTAGACAATTCAGGGCTGTACCAAGCCATAAATGTGCCCTATGTGACTTCATATCTGGTGTCCTCCTCCCCCCCCCCCCCAGTTTGTCCTTTGCCCTATGCCCAGCATCTCCCCATCTTACCTCCATGTCTTCAATTGGCTCACCACCCTGCCTGCCCTTGCCCCACCACTGCTGTTTTTAGGGTTTCCATGGTGGAAGCAGCGGAATCTCCAACTGAAAAAAAAATACCCACAGAGGTATTTCCTTGGCGGTAGCTGGACCTCCAATTGAAAATAAGCCAGCGGGTCTCTCCGACTTCACGATTGCATGCTGGCCTGATCCCCCTCCTCTGACCTATGCTCACATCAGAGGATGGAGGGACCAGACCAGTTATTCAAACGCAGAATTCCAAAAACCCTCATTTGAATGGCTGGTTTTGTCCCTCCCTTCTCTGACGTAAGTATATGTCAAAAGAGGGTGATCAGGCCAACATGCAAGCGCGGAGTTGGAGAGACCCGTTTTTTGTTTTTTTTTCAATTAGAGGTCCAGCTGCCGCCAAGGAAATCCTAAAAGTGGCAGCAGGGCAAGGGCAAGAAGCATGGGGGGGGAGCCGAGACTGGCAGCCCCAAATGCGCCCCTATTTTTTTGCGCCCTGTGTGGCTGCACTGTTCGCACAGGGCTAGGTATGGCGCTGGAACAATTAGCAGAACTAGAGATCCAAAGGGCCTGAAATTTTGACAAGTTTAATTACAAGTGCTGTGAATCTAACCTGGGTGCTACCAAGTCGAGGCAATTATTGAGTGAAGAGAGATCAGGGAGCAATGAGGACGAATAAAAAGCCAGACTTATATCATTAGCATAGTAAAACCCACTTACCCCATGATCTTGAATAAAGGTCACCAGAGAGAGAAGGAAAATATCAAATAGACAGGGGGAAGAATAGAACCTTCGGAAACACCACACGACAGAGATATAGTCTGAGGAAATGAGTTAGGACCTGTAAGAACCCGAAATGAGCGATCTTCAAGCTGGTAAAGTAAGAAGTATGATTAACAAGATCAAAAGCTGCAGAGAGATCCAGGGAAATAATTAACGCGCATTTGTGCTGATCTTAATTCCCATGTAACTCACTCATAAGTGCTGTTATGGTGGTTTCTGTACTATGATCTTTCCTAACGCCTGATTGTCTGGGATGAAGAATATTTGCTTTATTTAAAAGATTGGTTAGTTGTAGAAAGATGGCTTTTTTGACCACTTTGGCCAGAAAAAGCAGGTTAGATATAGGATGATGGCTGGATGGTAGTGTCCTTTCTAAAGTGCCTTTTTTTTAAATTGGTCTAACAACTGCTTGCTTTACTGATAAGGGAAGAATTCTATAGATAGGCTTTGATTAATCAGAGTATAAAGAAAAGCTGAGGCATTTAAGTTAGGTAATTTAAGCCATGTAGCAGGTATTGGATTGGATGGACTCATAATTGCTTTTAAAGAGAGAAAGAGATTAGCCATGGTGTCTGCTGAGTGAAGATTAATTGAAGACCAAAATTTGAGTTCCAGGAGAGAGTGCAAGATCAGAGGATAGCTGAATTGAAGTATCAGCCAAAAAGATGGAGGATATAGCCAGCTCATCAGAGGAGGAAATGTCTAGTGAAGAATTATCTTGCTGTGGCATATCCATGAGGAAAAAATTACCAGATTCTAGTCTACTGGAAAAATATTTCTTTTTAGCAGTCTTAGGGGCTTGTTTGAAATCAATGTGGCTGCGGCTCCGATAACGATCGCGAACCGCTACTGCGGCCTTGTAAACAAGCCCCTTAGTCTGATTTTTATAATGAAGAAGATGACTTTTAAGTCAGAGTCAATGCTGGCCCTAGCAGGGGCAGCCCAAGGGGGGTGCGGGGCCATGTGCGGAGACTGGGTGCGGGGCCTCATTTGCATAAGGGGACTCATTTGCATAAATATTTGCATAATGTTACCATACGCTAATGTTTAGTAAACATGCCTCTTAATGAGTGTATGGATAAAGAAAGACTAAAAGATTTCTACATTAATATAATCCAGTGCCAACCGCCAGGCACATTAGGAACTACTACAAACACTGCTCATTTAGAACTCATAGCAAAAACCGCCATATCGTAACAGCACTACCAGGACTCACAAAGCACCATACTCTACCTATCAAAAGGCAACACTGCAAATATTAAACCGATACATTTCAGAGAATAACAATACATGACCTACTGGGGAAAGAGAACAAGTGGCAATGTCAAATAGGAATTACATAAACAGAATACCTCAGCTCAGTTACACATGCAGAACATAGACCATCACCAAACAAGGAATCACAATTTAGAAACAGGAAGACAATAATTAAACTGGGAACCCCAAAAGCCAAACTTGGAATGTATAACAACACTGTAGAAATAAAATTATAAATTAATTTCCTCTTGTACTAAACAAAGCACAGATGTTAATGATGCACATTTCCCAGAGCTGACAAATTCCAGTTAATAAATTCAAAATAAAGAGATATTTTTCTACCATTTGTGCATTTTTTTCAGTTGCAATTGCTCCAGCCACTTTCTTCTGGTTTCTTTGAGTCTTCTGCTAACTCTCCATCGTCTGCTGTCCATTTGTCCTTTCTTCTCTCTTCTAGTTTTTTTTTCCATTCTCTCTCTACATCTGCTTTAACATACTAATCTTTCTCCTTTTGCTCTTTCCTCATCCCTATTTCATCCACTCAAATTTTACCCCTCCATCCTCAATCCCCACTTACTCTCCCAGTACCCGGCCAATTGTAGATTTGTCTTCCCTCCCACACAAAAAAAATTCCCCTCTCCATTTCACTTTCCTAGCTCCATCCCATTCTAATCCTCCCCCAACATCAGCTCCCTTCTAGTTCAAGCCCCACCCAGCATCCGCTCCCTTCTAGTCCCCGCATTAGCCCATTTCCAGTCCTAGCTCCCCATCAGCCCATTTCCAATCCTATCCTAGCCACACCAATAGCCCATTTCCAGTCCTAGCTCCCCCATCCATTTCCAGTCCTATCCGAGTCCCTCCATCAACTCATTTCTAATCCCAGCCCCCCATCAGCCCATTTCTAGTCCTTTCCTAACCCCACCATCAGCCGATGTCAAATCCTAGCTCCCCTCCACTCAGCCAATTTCCAATCCAAGCCCCTCATGAGCCTACTTCCAGTTCTAGCCCCTCCATGAGCACTGTTCCCTCTAAGCTGTGCCATGAGTCCATTTCAATCCAAGCCCCCACCACAGCCCATTTCCAATCTTAGCACCCCCCAACAGTCCATTTCCAGTCCTATCCTAGCCCCTCCATCAGCCCATTTCCTGTCCTAGCTCATCCCTCCACTCAGCCCATTCCCAGTGCTAGCTCCCTCCCCTCACAGCCCATTTCCATTCCAAGGCCCCCTCCCCATCAGCTATTTGCAGTTTAAGCCCCCCCTTCCACTCAGCCCATTTCCAGTCCTAGCAACCCCCATCCCATTACCAGTCCTAGCCCCACCCCCATAACCCATTACCAGTCCTAACCCCCCATCACCCCATTTTCAGTCTTCGTCCCCCCATAGCCCATTACCAGTCCTAAACCCCCCATCAGCCCACTTCCAGTCCTAGCCCCCCCATAGCCCATTACCAGTCCTAGCCCTCCCATAGCCCATTACCAGTCCTAGCCCCCCCATCAGCCCATTTCCAGTCCTAGCCGCCCCATAGCCCATTACCAGTCCTAGCCCATTAGCAGTCCTAGCCCCCCATCAGCCCATTTCCAGTCCTACCCCCCCTAGCCCATTTCCAGTCCTAGCCCCCCATCAGCCCTTTTACAGTCCTAGCCCCCCATAGCCCATTACATCATAGCCCCCCCATCAGCCCATTTCGTCCTAGCCCCCCATAGCCCATTACCAGTCCTAGCCCCCCCCCATCAGCCCATTTCCAGTCCTAGCCCATTTCCAGTCCTAGCCCCCCATCAGCCCATTTCCAGTCCTAGCCCCCCATAGCCCATTACTAGCCCCCCCCATCAGCCCATTTCCAGTCCTAGCCCCCCATAGCCCATTACCAGTCCTAGCCCCCCGATCAGTCCATTTCCAGTCCTAGCCCCCCATAACCCATTACCAGTCCTACTCCCCCATCAGCCCACTTCCAGTCATAGCCCCCTCCCCAGCCCATGTAAATTTAAAAAAACCCAAACTTGCTGCTGCTGCCGCTGCTGCCGTGGCAGCGGCAGAATCGAGCGTCCTGCGGGGCCCCCCCTGCCCGGCAGAGTCCTCCATGCGGCCTCAGCTCCTTCAGCGCAGGCTTTTCAGAGCCACGAAGGGAGAGTTTCCCTTTCTCACAGCTCTGTTTAAGCCTGTGGGGCTGATGGGGAACAGGAAATCCTGTTTCCCATCAGCGCCAGCGGCTTAACAGAGCCACGAGGGAGAAGCTCTCTCCCTTCGTGGCTCTGAAAGCCGGCACTTAGGGAGCTGAGGCTGCATGGAGGACTCTGCCGGGCCTGGGGGCCCCATGGGACGCTCGATTCTGCTGCTGCCACGGCGGCAGCGGCAGCAGCAGCAAGTTTTTGTTTTTTTTAAAATTTACTGGCAGATGCAGAATGTTGTTTGCGCGGGGCCCCCTGAAACGTGGGGCCCTGTGCAAACAACATTCTTGCACAATGGACGGGCCGGCCCTGGGCCCTAGGCACGTGTGAGCATGTCACTCGCACATAGCCCCACACCTCGAGGAGTCCCTCATGCACCACTAGCATTGGAAGAGGACTGCTACTGGGGGCTAGAACAGGAAATGGGCCAATACTAGGGGATGGGGAGACTGCGATTGAAAGGGAGATGATGCTGGAAGGGATTGGGACTGGTAGACGGCTGATGGGGGACCAGGACTGGAAATGGGATGATGCTGGGGAATAAGGGACTGGGTCTGGAAGGGAGATGATGCTGAGAGGACTAGAACTGGAGGAGGACTGATACTGGAGAGCTAGGACTGGAAATGGGCTGATGCTGGGGGATGTGGAAAATTTGACTGGAAGGGAGCAAATTCTGGGAGAGGCTGGAACTAGAAGGGAGCTGATGCTGGTGGATGACTGGAAAGTGCTAGGGCTGGGCGGAGAAAAAAAGCTGGGGAAGTGAGGATGGAGAGGGAGACAGATATTTTGTGTGGGAAAGAAAATAAAAGGTTATACAGAGGGAACAGTTGAGAAGGAGGGGCATAAGAATGAATGCTGAGATAAGGAGGAAAGACGGGGTTAATGAATATCAGAGAAGTAACTGGGTGGGTATGTGAAAGGGATGTAGGAGGCAGTACTGGGGACAGAGAGATGGAGGGAGAGCAGGGGCTGGGACTTAGATGTTTAAAACTGGGTAGGAGAAAAGAAGAAGACATAATCTAAGATTGGCTGGGTATGGGAAGAGTAAGTAAGAACTCAGATGGTGGGCCCAGGAGCTGACACCTCACTGTGCATGCAGCTCCAGCATTGTGCAGCACCATCCCCAGCTTCATCTTTCTTTCTCTGAGTCAGCAACAGCAGCCAGTGCTGCCCGTAGCTTTCACTACAGCGTGTTGATTTAGAAAAAGAAGGATAAAGCTGGAGATGGTGCTATGAGATCTTTCTGCCACTGACTCAGAAAAAGAAAGAAGATGGTGTCACATGATGTATTTTTCCCAGGTGGGAAGATAGAGAGAGGGAGAAACAGAGAGATGGGATATGCTGGATTGGTGGGGGGGGGGGGGATATACAGTATAGATAAAGAGGGGTGGAGATTTTAGGTTATAAAAGAGAAGGGATATATTGGCCTGGGATGGGAAGGAACAGGAGGGAGAGAGAAGATGCTGGGCTGAGAGAGGGCAGACCACTGCAGGGAAAGAGGATGGAGAAGGGGAAGGGGATAGAAAGCTGGGGTCTATTGGGGGTGGTCTATGGGGTGGGGCTGGGGAGGTGGAAGAGAAAGCATGAGATGCTGGACTTTGGGGGTAATGCAGAAGGGTGAGGGGATTGAGAGATGTTGAAATGGGGTGGTGAGGGAGAGGGGGGAAATGATGGGAATGATGAAACTACATAACCGAGGCCATGGGAAGCTGGCAAGGAGATGAGTGAGAGGAGGATGGTGATTACAAAGGGTTCAAATGTGGTAATGGGGAGTAGGTGAAAGACAGAGGGGAATAAGAGGCTAGCGAAAAAGTGAGATAAGAAATGGCGGGGCTAGCGAAAGAGTGAGATGAGAAATGGAGGGGCTAGGCTGGAGGTTAAAAAAGTAGATGGAAAGTTGCTAGGTGAAAAGTCAAAAAGGGATTGAGGATGAAGGGTTGAAATTTGAGTGGATGAATAAGCAAAGAAAGAAATGGAGAAAAGAACAAAAAGTGAAAGATCAGTATGTCAGAGGTGGATGTAAACAGAAAATAGAAAACAAAAAGGAGAAGAGAGAAAGGACAAATGGACAGTAGACAATGGAGAGTTACCAGAAGACACAAAGAACGCAGAAGAGAGACACTGGGGTAGTTGTGACTGAAAAATAAAATGCCCAAACAACAAAAGGTAGAAGAAAAATTATTTTATTTTGAATTTATTCATTGGAATATGTTAGCTCTGGGAAATGTGCATTGCTGATGTCTTGGCACTTTGTTCAGTACAAGAGGAAATTAATTTCATAGTTTTATATTTCCAATGTTGTGGTGCATTCAAAGTTTGGCTTTTGGGATTCATGGTTTAATTATTGCTTTCATATTTCTAAATTGTGATCCCTTGTTCTGTATTTGGTGACAGTCTGTCTGTTTTGCACGTATGACAGAACTGTGTTATTCTGTTCATGTAGTTTCTATGTAGCAGAACCATTTCCCAGTAGGAGATGTATTGGTTTAATATTTGTAGTGCTACCTTGTGATAAATAGGGTTAGGTGCTGTGTGAGTCCTGGTAGTGCTGTTATGATATGGCAGGTTTGCTATTTTTTTTAATTTTTTTATTTAACATCTTTTATATACCGCGCTATTTGTTATCAGCCCGGTTTACATTCAACAAGGTTGCTCAATTCAGTCGAAACTGTTTTGCGCTTACATTGTAACAGGGAATAAAACTTGGAGCAAATACAGGGTAACTATATACATATTGACATAGATCAATACATGGTAACTGTATACAATTGACATAGAACATAGTATAAGAGCTTGGCTGATTAAGTCATGACATATTAATGGGCAGTGTATTATTAATTCTGTCACATTTGTTTATTTAGTATATAAGGAGTTTGTGGGGGTTGGGGGAGTTAAATGGAGCGGAGTGGGTGCTTGTGAGAAGAGGAGTAGGAAGATGTGGTGTTTAATTGCCTTCCGGAACTGCATGAGATCTTTGATCGATCTTATTTCGGGTGGGAGGTCGTTCCAGCATTTTGGGGCATAGAAGGTGAAGGCTCTTTTTCTGGTGGTTTGGGTGCACTTTATGGAGTCTTTCGGGATGATTAACGTGTTATCTGTTACTGTCCTCCTAGTTCTGTTGTTCAGGGTAGGGGTAAGGAGGTCGCTGAGTGTCATGGGGGCTAGGTTATTGATGATCTTGAAGGTAATGAGTAGAATTTTATATGTTATCCTGCAGTATATCGGTAGCCAGTGGAGCTCCTTAAGTATCGGAGTGATGTAGTCCATTCTGGTCAGACCGCAGAGAACGCGGGCAGCAGCGTTCATTGCGAGTTGAAGTGGGTTGAGGGTTTTCTTTGGGAGGCCATGCAGGATTATATTTGCATAGTCGAAGTGTGGTAGTATGAGGGCCTGGAATATGGTACGGAAGTCGTCAGGGGGTAACATGGGTCTGAGGTGCCTTAGTGTTCTGATTTTATTGTATATGGTCCTAGTTGTGTTTCTTATGTGCTCCTTAAAATCGAGATGCTGGTCAAGTGTAATCCCTAGGTAACGTATGGAGAGTTTGCTTGGAAGCTCTGCATCTCTTACTTTTAGAGTGGATGGAGGGGAGAACGTTTTGTTCCTTGAGACGAACAGGACTTCGGTTTTCTTGAAGTTGATGCAGAAATTCTGGGTTAGTAGCCAGTCTGTGATCGCGTTGAAGCAGGTGACAAGATTGGTGAAGTCTGGGTGCTTGACTTTGAAAGGTGTAAACAGCAGGACATCATCTGCATAAATTAGAGTAGAAATATTGTAGGAGCGGATGATTTCACATATCGGCTGCATGTAGATGTTGAAAAGCAGCGCAGATAGGGAGGAGCCTTGTGGAACACCTTGTTGTTGGTGGAAAGGTGTAGATGTGTTGGGCCCGACTCGGACATGTTGCCAACGATCCGTTAGGTAAGACCTACACCACTCCCAGGCGAGGCCGCAGATTCCCTTCTCATGGAGACGGGTGAGGAGTTGATTGTGATTGACGGAATCGAAGGCGGAAGCTATGTCAAGGACGTTGTCTATTCCTCTGTTCAAAGTGTTGGTTAGGGTGGTAAGAAGTGTTTCTACTCCATGAGATTCTCTAAAACCATGCTGGCAGGGGTCAAGAGGGGCCTCTATGTCTATGTGTTGCTGAATCTGTCTTTGGACAACCTTCTCAATTATTTTGGCTAACAGAGGTATACTTGAGATGGGTCGATAAGATTCAGGCTTCAGTGGGTCAAGTCTGATATTCTTCAGGAGTGGTCTTATTGATGTTTGTTTGAGGAGTGAGGGGAATGAGCCAGTTGCGAAGGATAGTCCCATGATGTTCACTAGAATTGGACTAAGCTCAACGCGCAGGGTTCTGACCCTGTATGCTGGGCAGGGATCATTTGGAGCTATGTGTTCTAAATGAGCAGGGTTTTATAGTAATGCACCTGGCAGTTGGTACTGGAGGATAGTAATGCAGAAATATGGTAGCCTGTCTTTATGCTCACTGTACACGCAAATGGTTTTCATGAAGAGGTATATTTGCTAAAGATTAATGTGCATTCACAATTTGAATGTGTGCTAAGTGCAGCAACACCCATTTATTTTGATGGGCACAGTGGCACTTAAGCACATTAATGTTTAGTAAACATGCCCCTAAGTCATTGTTAGGACAAAAATGAGGCTTGCGAAGGACAACTTTGAAAGCTGCTTAAAAGTTTAGATGGGCAGCATATACATTTTAAAGTAAAATAAATTAGATTTATATAAATGAGCCCCATGGATATGCAAATATTTATGCAAATAAGGGCCTGCAATGAGTCTTCGCACATGGCCCCACAACACCTTTGGACTACCCCTGAGCAGGAGATCTAGATTTCCTTCATGACACACTGCTTTGCGAACCTGTTGTTTAAGTAAACACAAGCCAGGGTGAAACCACGGATGGCAGTACCTGCCAACATGAGCAGCTCTTGATACGTCTCCAGGAAAAGGGAATTCATGGCTCAGCCTGGAGCTGGTGCAAATCGTACCTAACAAATAGATGACAGCAGGCGTGAACAGGCTCCATGACCTCTGAGCCTTTTCAACAAAAACATGGAGTTCCCCAGGGTTCCTCGCTATCTGCCCTATTATTCAATATACTGTATATATGCAGCCCATATGTGCAATCATACGCTCCTTCAACATCTCCTGCCTGATTTATGCAGATGACGTTCACCCCATTCACTATCGACCAACCAGACTTCTCATCAGTAGTAAAATGCTTTGATGCCGTCACTGACTGACTCCACTCACAGAGTCTCAAGATAAACTTCAGCAAGACAGAAGTGCTGTTCATCACGAGAAACCAAACCTTCTCCCCACTGGCAACATTAAAGATGAGAGATGCTGAGCTCCTGAGTCGATCCACCATCCGCTACCTAGGAGTCACGCTCGACCAGCACCTCGACTTGAAAGCGCACATAGGCAATACCGTCAAGAAAATCTACCACAAGATGAGGATAATTCGACATCTTCGATCTCTGCTACAACCAGATGACTTCCAAACAGTTTTCCAGGCACAAGTAACCCCCCACTTCAACTACGCCAATGTGATCCTTCATGGACTCCCTAAGAACCCACTAAACCCACTACTGTTAGCAAAGAATGCTGCTGCCCGCTTCCTACATGGGGCCTCTAGAAGGGACCACATTACTCCCATCCTGAAAGACCTGCACTGGTTACCAATTTACTGCCGACTCATCTACAAAGTAGTACTGTTAACATTCAAGGCCATCAACAAAACAACTGCTAGCTCTTTGACGAACCTTATCCACCCCACACCTGCAACTAGAGCAAGAAGATCCTTCACCACCAACACACTAATAACCCCCAGCGAAGTATTCAGGCAACAAAAAACAAAGCCTTCATGTTCTATGCACCTACCTGCTGGAATGAGCTCCCAGTGACCATCCGCGCAATCACTGACCTGGCCCAATTCAGAAAGGCACTAAAGCACCACCTTTTTCTCCTACACTACGCCCAGGCCAAGAGCACATCTTCACCTGACACAACCCTACAACCTAACCGTAAAGAAACCAAACAGACAACCCAGTAAATAAATTACATTCCTGTACATAGCTCCCAGGGCAAGCCATGTCGTTACAACTGCATAGCGGCTTCCTGCCTAGACTGTAAGTAGCCTGTATAACTTCCTGCCTAGACTGTAAATAGCCTGTATATAGTTACCCCTGTTCTGAATCCAAGTTGTACTACCCGTTCGATGTAAGTGCAGAGCAGGCTCTTCCTACTCTGTACAAAATGTTGTCTGTAAACCGCACAGATTTTAAAGAGCATGGTATATAAAAGCTTTAAATAAATAAATAAACAGTTATAACTGAGTGTTGTGGTGCTACTGCATCTAGGTAGGTACAAAGGAAATGACGTCAAGCCAACACTTTAGCATCTAAGGAAAGATCTGAAAAGTCCAGAGGAAAATAAGACTTTAAAGGGGGCAAAAAATCAGGCGAAATTTTCTGTAAGGACCTGGAGGACATGTATAATAGAAGATAGAAGATATAACCACCTGTAATGGAGAAGGGAGAGCCATACAAAAGGTTAACAAGAAATGGCCAGTCCAAAATAATGGACTCATCTGGATATTAAAGACTCTAGTCATCATTGAAGATGAGGAAAAAAGAATGTCAAGCCAATGGCCAGCTACGTGAGTGGGATAATCTATATGCCCAAATCAGAGATAAAGTCCAAGAAAAAAAAGTTCCTGGATCGAAAAGGATCATGAGTGTGGATATTAAAATCACCTAGTAGTGAAAGATTTGGATAGTGGACAGCAGAGTCAGATAAAGAAGAATAAAAAAGGCCCCATCCTGCAACATCTAGCCATGGGAGGCAAATAAGGCAAGAAGACATGACAGGAGAAGGAAGTGCAAGTAACATTTACTAGCAAAGCCTCCGGATAGGCAAGAAAATTATTGAGAGACTGAGAGCCGAGAGGAAAACAGAAGAGCAAGCCCACTCCCACAGCAAGAAGACCAAGGGCAAGAGATAAAAAGAGTAACCTGATGGCAATGCCTAGAAAGAATGCCCCTCCTCTCCGGCTTCAACCATGTCTCAGTAAGACAGAGTAATGAGAGTTTATATTCAAGCAAAAGATCATGAATAAAAGCTCCTTTAGATTTGAGTGATCTGGTATTCAGAAATCCTATGGTCAAATCATTTTTTTAATAGGATCAGGCATCTGTTCACTAGACTATAGATCCAAATGACAGCAAAGAACAAGATACGTATCTTACCTGCTGGGAAGTAGTAGCCACATTTACTCGAGCAGGGAGATGGCCTCAAAAGACAGGAATATGATAAGTAGACATACTCACAACAGTAGACGGTACAAGCAAGATTCCCAAAAGCAAATAGAGCTCCTGAAATGTTAGTAAAGAATAAAATACAGAAACCAATGCCCTTCAGAGCCACCCCAAGGAGCAGGACCTGCAAGTGATTTTAATACAATGGCCAAATCCAAGATAGATTGTAAACACCCTGATTACCGCTGAAGAGTCAGGAGCGAAGGGGCATACAGTTTTTGGTATCAGAGAATTCTACATCCTACAGAGATGGACTTCACCTCACAAAACATATGCAAGATCAGGGCCGGCCCAATCACTAGGCAAACAAGGTGGTCGTCTAGGGTGGCAGCTTCTGGAGGGGCAACAAAGAGCAGAGCATTCAAAGCTAAACAATGGATTTTGGTAGCCAGGGGAGACATAAGGCTTAAGGTTTTCCTAGGGAGCCAACGCCTTGAACCAACTCTGGGTCTGGCCCAAGGCAAGATTAGATTATATCTTTGCATTTGAGACACTATTTTCCAGGAGACAGGAGGTCGAGATAGAAACCACAGTGGTTTCTGACTACTCAGCAGTATAGGCAAAATTCAGCTGGGAGATGGGACAAAGAATTAATTTGGAAAATGAATCAGACTTTATGTCGGAATAGGGATTTCATGTTTGCCTAAAGACAGCTTGACTGGACTGTGTACAAGATAATGCTAGTGATGAAAAAACCTTGCTTGGTTTGTTGCTTGTCATGCCTCAAAGCCTTGTGTACATCATTGATGTTGAGAGCTATGCTAGCAATAGCTTAACTACTGGTAGGATCTTCCAGGATGGAGAGGTCTCAGCTGAGTTGCCAGACTAAGACATGCCACCTATCTGGGCAGCAGCAGTATGTGATGGTGTTAGTGGCAGAGGATCACATTTCTGTGACAATAGCAATAACCCTTGAGACATCTGACTGCTGATGTGCATGAAATAAGAGTCAGAAGCTACAAAGATGCCTTACATATTGGGAAATGGAATATATGAAGCATGAACCAAGAGAAACTAGAGGTGGTCAAGAATGAAATGGAACGTGCACATCTCGATTTGTTGGGTGGCAGCGAACTGACATAGACTGACATCGGGTACTTTGAATCTGATGAACACATTGGTATACTATGCTGGAAATGAAAGACAAAGAAGAAATGGTGTCACATTTATAATTAAGACAAAACTTGCAAGAACTGTAATGAAAAGCTTACTTTCTATTTGTCTATATGAGGAATGTCCATCAACACAACTATTATTCAGATATATGTGCCAATAACAGCTGCAGAAGAGGAAGAAGTGATATGATATGATAGATATGATAGAGGTCTATAAATTAATGAATGGACTGGAACAGGTAAACATAGATTGATTGTTTACGCCAGAGATTCCCAACTCCAGTCCTGGAGGGCCAAACACCATTCAGGTTTTCAGGCTGTCCCTAATGAATATGCATGAGATACATTTGTCATGTAAATGCATCTCATGCATATTTATTAGGGACAGCCTGAAAACCTGAATGGTGTTTGGCCCTCCAGGACTGTAGTTGGGAACCTCTGGTTTACGCCATCAAAAAGTAGAAAGACTAGGGAACATACAATGAAGCTACAGTGTAACCTGTTTAAGAGTAATAAGAGAAAATATTTTTTCACTCAATGCGTAATCAAACTCTGGAATTCGTTACCGGAGGATGTAGTAAAAGTTGTTAGTGTAGCTGGGTTTAAAAAAGGTTTGGACAATTCCTGAAAGAAAGGTCCATAAACCAAGAGGATCTGGGAAATTCACTGCTTGCCCCAATACAAGCACTGTGGAACCTGTGTGTCTTCTTAGGAAAATGTAAGGTACTTGTGGCATGGTTTGGCTACTGTTCGAAACAGGATACTGGGCTTGATGGACCTTGATCTGACCCAGTATGGCATTTCTTATAGAATAGAGCTGGGGAGGTCTCATGGTGATCTAAAATTTGCTACCAATAACAGAGATCTTTGATTATAAGTTGTTACCCTGAATCTTTATTCATACAATTAGGCACATGAAGGCACATTTCAAATGGGACGACCAAGTGCAATCTGGGATGTCAAAGTCAGAACGTCTGAAAAGAAAGGCAGGCAAGTGCAAGTTTAGCACAATTCCAGTAACGTGGACATGCCAGATATGCATATGTATCAAATGTCTATATAGACATCCCCAAGAGAACATTTCTGACCCAAGATGTCTAATGGCATAATGCTTAGAGTAGTGGCTTAAGAGCTAGGTGGTCATGGTTCAAATCCCAATGTTGGGCTTTGTAGTCTAAAGCTAGTCACTTAATTCTCCATCTTCTCTACACTCTCTGGATGTTTTAAGGTGAAAATAAACACTTTCCTGATGCATAATCATGCCTGGAGCAGGAATGAACACGCACATGCCTGAAGATGGCTCTGCTGCTTCTGGATCGAATGGGGACATGTAAGTCCATTGCCTCTGCGTGCCTACTTGAATGTCTGCACTGGAGATGTCTGTGAACTGGAATGGTTACGGAGACATGTCTGTGATTTTGACATCCATGTGCATGTCTGCAGACATTCAAACCATGACTAAATCTTTTAGGATGACTCTCTAAGCCTGCAGCTAATGTATCCAAATTACAACTTATTCAAAATATGGCCATAAAACCTTCATAAAGCCTCTAAATTTGACTGTGTGACTTCTTTGCTCATCAAAAATCACTGGTTTCCATTAGTTATGAAATAAATTTTAAGATTCTGATTTTAGCCCATAGAGCATTTTACATAGGAATTCCTTTATATTTGTCCATTCATTTAATTGATTATACACAAGCCGTACTCTATGGTCCCTAAATGCACATCTATTGGTAATACTACCCAACGCACTACCCAACTGGAATCTACCAGAACCTCGGCTGTTTAGGCCTTGGCCCCTCAAATGTGGAATTCTCTTCCTCTCTATCTTGGGGAAGAGTCATCTCTTAGGAAGTTTAAGTAAAACCTTAAAACTCACTACTTTGAACTTGCTTATAATTGGGGCTTCTGGTTCTAGGTGTTTATCATTTGGGATTTTAGCGGTTTATTTTTGAGGCAATTAGGTGCTTTCCTAGGAATGGAAAAATAGGGATTTATTGGTGGATTTGCTGAATGAAAATTTTTTTTAGTGGATTTTTAGGTGGATTCCATTTAATGATATAAAACACAATTTTCCAGTGCCAGCCCTTTCTTCCAGTCCCAGCATTATCCCCTACTCCCTCGCCCCTCTAGCCACAGCTTCCCCCTGTTCACACAACTAAACAAGCTGTTTTACTACAGATCGCTTTGTAGAAACCTCATGCTAAATGAACACTTGGCCTCACTCGCATACCCAGAACATAGAGAGACCCTCATCTAACATATTACAGTCACTAAACTGTAAATACAATTATTTTTTCTACTTTAGTTGTCTGACCATTTTATAATTTTTTTCTTAATTGTGTTGGTTCCAGTCCCTGTTGCAGCTTTCTTCCATATTTTTTTATTTATTTATAAAGTTTTAGTCAAATACAATCAAACAAATACAGGACAATCCCATAATACATCTACAAAAAGAGGAACAATTTCCAAAAAGAAAAGGCAAATAGCAGTGATAAAGTCCACATCAAGGGGCCAAACTGCTGATACCATATGAAAACATAAAAAAGGAAAAAAGGATATAAATTATCCACATTGGAGGCCTACTTTTATTCATCTCCATCCTTACTTAGACCCTGTTTTTTGGTCAAATATTTCTCCAGATGAAACACTTCAATAAAAATATATGAAGCACCATCAAAACCGATGATGCATTTACAGGGAAAACGAAGAAAGAACGTAGCACCCAGTGCCAAAACCCGGGGCTTAAGATTTAAAAACTGCCTCCGGCGCAACTGGGTGCTATGGGAAACATCTGGAAAGACATTAACCAGTTGACCAGAAAACTTGGCTGACTTAACTTTGAAAAAAGCCCTAAGAATACGCTGTTTAATCGCAACAGAAAGAAAAGTAACCAATAAAGTGGCACGCGTGTTAATAATATCCTGGGAGTCCTCCAAGAAGGCAGTTAAATTAATCATGGGAGAGGCAATTTCATCCAGTCCCCCTTCAGCCTCATTTAGTTTCTTTATAGTAGAAGGAATATAGTAAATTTGTAAGATATCTATAGAATCGGATATGGCTAAAATCTCTTTGAGAAATTTATCCAATAGGATTCTATGTGATAGTAATGAAGAGTGAGGAAAATTCAAAAAACGTAAATTACAAGAACACATGGAGTTCTTCATGGACTCCAACTTGGAATGAAGTATCAAAGAATCTTGAATCCCAGCAACGTTAGTTGCATGCAATGGGAGTACCTGGGACTCCAACTTAGTAATAGCCATATCCATTTTTGTAACTTTCTCATCAAGATGCTGCAGGGAAGCAGCTGCTTCTTGAGAGAAAGTACACAAGGAATTTAAAGAAGACATTTTGCTATCGATGCATTTTAAAGCATTCCAAACATCTTTTAAAGTAATTTCCAAATCCGAAGAGGGGGCAGGAAGCTCAAAGGAGCCACTCACCCCCAATAACGGGACTGGAGTAGGCATAGTAATCAATTGTAATTTCCTTACCAACTCAGAGGACTCCACAGACACATCAAGTACATTTCCAGGTACAGGGCACATAGGAGGAGATCTCCCACCGGAGCTCAACGACACTTCCTCTGGAGAAGAATGCGCAATTGGAAGGGGGGCAAAATGCTTATCCAAAGGTCCCACCGGTTTAATAGCACTGGCTACAGCCTCCGGAACTTTGCCTCTGGTTTTGGCCTTTTGTTTCCCCATTATGGAAAAGAAAAATAAAGGAAACCTCAAAACAAGAACACACGAATTGAGAAACGAAGGCCAAATAAAACTCCCAAAGTACAAATGCAGAGCCGCCGCAGAGACGCCGAAGGGGTGCCAAAGGGGCATGTCTCACCCCTTTGGACATGCCCCTTCGGACCACGCTCCGCGTCACAGGGGAAGGCTGCAAGTTATGCCCCACAAGAGGACCCGATCAGTCTAAGCTGTCCCGGCTGTGCCTGCCCGATAAGATGGGGAAAGAAGCAGCAACTCCAGCACCTCCGCCACAGCGACAGTCTCCCAGGCAGGTGAACAGGCTCCAAACACCTCCTCCACCAACAGCTGATCCAATCTGGGAACCTCCAAGCACAGCGTTTGTACCCCGAGGGAAAGACCCACCGGTCTAAGCTGTCCCAGCTGTGCCTGCCCAATAGGATGGGGAAAGAAGCAGCAACTCCAGCACCTCCGCCGCAGCGGCAGTCTCCCAGGCAGGTGAACGGGCTCCAAACACCTCCTCCACCAACAGCTGATCCAATCTGGGAACCTCCAAGCACAGCGTTTGTACCCCGAGGGAAAGACCCACCAGTCTAAGCTGTCCCGGCTGAGCCTGCCCGATAGGATGTGGAAAGAAGCAGCAACTCCAGCACCTCCGCTGCAGCGGCAGTCTCCCAGGAAGGTGAACGGGCTCCAAACATCTAACATATTACAGTCACTAAACTGTAAATACAATTATTTTTTCTACTTTAGTTGTCTGACCATTTTATAATTTTTTTCTTAATTGTGTTGGTTCCAGACAACATTATGTTGTACTTACCGTTCGAGGTATCCAACCCCAACTATGACAGTATAACTCGATGTCTCACTGAAGCAGAAATGTGGCTACAATCAATGAACATGAATATCAATTTCAAAAAGACAGAAGTGCTATTTATAATGAGGAATCCCGACTTCACCCCACCGCCAGCTATCAATATTAGAAACAACTCCATACCAGTATAGGCTGAGGTCAAATATTTAGGAGTCACGCTTGACAGGACACTCGGCCTAACACCTCATATAAAGCAAACTGTTAAAACCATTTTTTTCAAAATAAGGACAATCCAACAGCTGTGATCGATAATAGACAGCAATGACTTCAGGACTGTGGCCCAAACTCTAATAACACCTCATTTAGATTATTGTAATGGCATACTCCAAGGAACATCTAAGAAAAACCTGCACACTCTGCAATTGGCCTAAAATGTCGCCGCAAGGATTATCTTCAAAGCAAAGTTATCAGACCACATCTCTCCTATACTCTACGCCTTGCACTGGCTTCCGGTACCATCTACAATTACCTATAAATCAATTGTAACGACATTTAAGCTTATTAACAATATAGCACCATCCTGTCTGGCAACACTTATTAATACCCCCCAGGAATACAGGTCAAGAAGAAGAATGAACCTACACATGCTGATAGTACCTGATTCCATTAGAAAATCAAGGCAGAAGACTAGCAACTCTGCTTTCTCATACTTTGCAACCACATTGTGGAACAGCCTCCCAGTTGAACTAAGAGAAATTAAGGACCTTAAAGCATTTAGAAAGGAGTTAAAAACCTATCTATTTACACAGCACTATTACAACTTACAGCACGATGATGCACAGAATTATCAATTCAACACCGACCAGCAACCACATACTGATCCTACTTAGATCTTTTGTAGACAAATCTCATACTCACACCTCTCTATTACATCTACATTTACATCAAATGTGTCATCTAATCATCCAGCATGCAAACATCTAATAATTTCACATTGTAAATAGTTATTGATGTTAATTGTTTCTATCAGTTACATAAGCTGCGCATCAACTTGCATATTGTTTCTAGTGTTCTATGTATATTAGTTAAATTGTTCTAAAATGTTCATTGTAAAAATAATAATAGTTCCATTATTATTTTCATTACGTTACCTGTAAACCACATCTGATCTCTGGAAGAAATGGTATAAAAGAATGTACAAATAAATAAATAAAGCATGTAAAACATCTGACTAGGCAAAACTGACAGAAATTCAATGTAAACAGTAATGAGTTTTAATGTAAACCGTTTTATTTATTTATTATTTATTACATTCTCTTATATACCGCGCTATTCTGCATCAGTGCGGTTTACATTGAACAAACTGAAATTACATTTGACAGGGCATTATAACTATTGGAGATAACTTTGACTCAAGGATAACGTGGAATATAAAAGCTGTTAAATAAAATACATAAATACATTTTTGGAACTAAGGAAAGGCGTAGATAAATTGTTTGAGAGTCAGAGTACTTATGAATATAAAATTCTATACATACAACTTATATCAGTGGGCAAAAAGACTGAAAAACTGCTAGCAAACCTAATGAAATCTAAATCTGCCAAATCTCTACTTAGGGGCATGTTTACTAAAACCCCGGTAATGTGCGGGCCGCGGTAGTGTGCAGATGCCATATAAGGAGTGGGCGTGTCTGGCTGAGAAAAGCAAACCGGGACGAAAAATGCGCTAACGGGCGCCCCGCACATTAGCGCATGCGAAGTGCGTGCGGGAGGCATAAGGCGGCGCGCTGATGTGCAAGCACAGGAACAGAGCCACAGCGCAATGGTTAACACACTGACCAATGGTGCAGGGATCATGGGTTCAATCCCCCGCTGTGCCCAATGAACAAGGCTGGCTGAGGCATTACCTGTTATGGGTAATATTGCCCTAGGAAGCAGTTTAATTTTGGGCGGCATAAGGCGGCGCGCTGTTAATTTTGGGCGGCATAAGGCGGCACACTGATGTTCAAGCACAAGAATAGAGCCACAGCTCAATGGTTAAGACACTGACCAATGGTGCTGGGATCATGGGTTCAATCCCCCGCTGTGCCCAATGAATAAGGCTGGTTGAGACATTACCTGTTATGAGGAATATTGCTCTAGGAGGCATTTTACTTTTTATTGTAATTACTACTGCTAGCAAATGCACTCTCAAAGCACTGTAATATAAGGTGCTGCATAAGGCGCCCCATAAGGTACCCTAGAGGGCACATTGTAAAGTGCACTGTCCACCACAATGTTGCTTATAGGGCGCTTTATAGAGTGCTGTATGAGGCAGGGCAAGGTCAGAGCACTGTTTCTGCTGGCAGCACTGTGCATTGTAACGCATGGAAATCTTAAGTAGGTGTGCTGATATGCAAGAAGGAACAGCAGTGTAGCACAATGGTTAAGACACTGACTGATGGTGCAGGGGTCATGGGTTCAAATCCCCAGTGAATAAGGTTGGCTGAGGTATGTCCTTTTTCTGCGTGCAACTGTACACCAATCTGTGCTGCCATCTAAAAAGAACCCCACCCTAGTGCCATAAATTAAGGCATCTTTTAGGGTGCACTAGAAGGCACATCCTAAACAACCACGTCAGCAAAGGCGAGTTATAATGTTCCCCAGAGGCCATGTTGAAAGGTTGTCAACTCCCAAGGCACCATAGTAGGCACCCCATAAGCTGCCTGAATCGAAGGTGTGACATAAGATGCCCCAAGGATGTATAGGTGAACTCAAAAACGTTTGCCAAGAGCCCCAATCTGAAGGGCAAGAGAGGTATGTGCCAAACACACATGTAACCCAAACACTGCACAGAGCTGAAAGGAAAGACAATGCATAAGTAAAAGGACGTAGATCACAGCTGCTGGATCACACAAATCAGCTCCAGCCCATGTGGCAGCTAGAGAAATGGACAAACATATCGGGGGCAGCTGTAGCTATGCACAGAGTGATGGTAATGTACCATGCTATAATGACAGTGTGTGACAGAGGATGGGAAGATGTGTGCAGCAGAGGAGGCTGAAATGGCAGGATAGGTGAAATATCAGGATGACAGTGGAGTAGCAGTGCTATGCAGAGCACACACAGGAGAGGCAACCAGGGAGAGCTGCAATGCAGGAATGTGTAGGAGTGCAGGATGTGGGGTAGCAGCATGCACATCAGGGTAGGATGGCACAACAGCTGGCAGACAGAAGATGGACAGAAGGATGGTTCACAACTCTGATGAGGGTACAATGTGCTCACAGCACAGATCTGCACACATATGACTGTCATACGAATGAAAACCACTTCTGCAGGACAAGCATACAAATCAAAGAGAACAGAGAGGACTCACACCTACGACCACTACCACAAATGGCAATGCACAAACCGGTAGGCCACACCACCAACGTGAGCTCATTAGCAAAGGCTGCATACAAAAATAGTGCAGGGCATCACACAAGACGCCTGCTGGCTGTCAGGACAGGCAAACCCCCAACAGTAATCATGACCAAATGCACATGCAGATCTGCTGTGTACAGATCAGATCCCAGTCTGTAATTGGACCAGGGACCCATGCACACACACAATGATATGTTATGCAGTGGATACAGCAAGCAAAAGAGGAAAGAAACTAAACCCCAAGGGCAGCAGAGGATGCTCTGTGGAGCTGGGTAACAATCTGGAACAGGACAGGAGAGAAGTCAACATGCAAACAGGTGTACCACACACCGGCTGAACCACAGCAATACCAAACCCCCAGGTGCACTGTCATGTAAACACCATAAAGAAAGAGACCTATGTAACAGATAATATCTGATGGCTAGGCAGCACAGAGGGTACACCTTGGTGTACAGTGAAGAGAGGGAAGGGTGTGTGTAGAGGTGATGAACCTGCTGGTACCTAATGGTCCAGTTAGCACAACAGAAAAGAAAAAGATAAACCACCTGTGGGGATCAAACCTGCAAACTACTGAGTTATAACACATGCCTCTAACCACTCCCACAAACAGCACACTGAGCACAATGCAAAACAAATACCCCAAAGGGAGGGTGTGTATGGGAACCTGTAATACCCAGTGATGTGGCAAATGGCTGGCAGATACACAGCTGTCACCGTACAAGGATGTGAGCACAGGTGGGCCATGTACATGACCAGCAAATCAGTAGATACAAGTGTCAATGTGCTCAAAGAGTGGAGGAGTAGCTCAGTGGTTAGAAAACTGGCTTGGACACCAAGCAACCAGGGTTCAATTCACACTAGCACTCCATGTGGCCTTGGACAAGTCACGTAACCCTCGATTACCTTGGAAGAAAGACCTGACAATCTACATCCAGTGACATTAACAAGAAAACCCTGGTGTCTCTGGGTCACAAGGAGTCAGGACTGATGTAATGGCACACATTGCATTGCATGTTTGTCACCATGATCAAGCAGCAAAAGAGACAAATGTCTGTCAAATAAATATCTTTATTTGGGTTATTCATCACAGACAGTGTAGACACTGCCATCATAATATCAAGGTAAGTGCATCCCTGGTGAAAAACGGAAACACATGTTGCAGGGCAGCAACCCACATCCTACAGAAAGGTCACTGGCTTGACCACAAATGAAGGGCAGGAGATATAATGTGCAGCAGGTGCATGCTATGCACAGGGCAGCAGACCCCCATCCCCCACCTGCTGCTGCATGCCTCAAATGTGTTACGCACATATGAGTGCATGTAGACAGTAGGCGCTGCATGATGAGGACCCAACACACATCACCTGTCCCTCCAAACATATCCATCTGGCAACACAGGAGGCACACAAATGAAAACAGCATATGTTGTCACAATGTTTTAATGTGAGAAACACATTCTGAAAGTAATGTTTCAGCTCTCACCTAATGCCTGATCTAGGAATCAAAGCTGCAACAATGTAGACCCAAACAATCATCAAAAGCACAATGAGCATATGCAAACAGGTAGCAGAGGCTCATGAATACAGAGAGAATACAAACTAAACTACCTGCAGAAACCTGCAGAGATAACACCATGCAGGAGGTCCCCCTGCACTGTTGTTTGGGTAGACAGTGTTTGGGCACATATAGCACAGTACATAGAATGCACGATTGAAGGAGGACAACGGACACCCACACTGCCACACTCCAAATATAATGGGGCAATGTGAGTGTCGTTACCGCAGGGGATAAACAGGACCGTGCAGACGTGCAATGCAAGGTGTGTACATACATGCACACTGTCACGTCTGTACAGTTAACAAACACAAGAACCAGCATGTGAAGATGGAAATGATGGGCAAACATCTTACAGTGAACCCCACAGAAGTCATAGGTCCACATGCTGTGGTTCACAAACATAGTCATATGCACAAGCACCATCCACATACCAACATGATACAGTGATGCCACACATGCACGTAAACACCCTTGCCCATTGCAAACATCAATCCAGGATGGTAGTGTGCATGAAAGCGTTGGTGTGGCAAAACCTGTATCCTGTCGAGGTGGAGAGCAGGTGGACATAGACAATAGGACCGCTCCATCGTTGCCCCTATGCCACAAACATGGCTGTATGCTCGTGTTGAAACAAACAGATGAGCGTATTCTGTGTGCCATGTCACACACATGGCCAAAACACAACAACAACACAACTGGGGAGGAATGTACAACATACAGTGACAATGTCAGTCCCTGCTGCACAGGTGGGGATCAGTACACAGCGTCCAAAGTGCAAAGTGTATCTGCAATCCAACAGGTCAGGTCAAAACTGTCCTTGCAACCCTGGGCATGCATAGTCAAGTGTCACATTCCAATATGCCACAGTCCTTGAAAGTTCATGTGTGTCCCCTGCAATGAGCAGGACTCCCAGCCAGAGCATGGCAGCAACAGTGTGTTGGACAGGTCTGTCATGGGCAAAGCAGCAGTCCAAGGGTAATACTGTCCATCCCTGGCATGTGTCCCACTCTCAGAGGTCAAACATCCAATGGCACGATCGTCCACAGTAAGGTCCATGGTGTTGTGTCCCCCAACAGGTGGGTGATGGCGATGCCAGATGCACTGTAAGAGATGTGTTCGGTATGTCCTCTGCCCTGTGTCAGGAGAAGATAAGTATTGTATTGTTAGACACCTTGCAAAAACAGCACAAATTGCAGAGAATCACGCCTTAGGAAATACAGAAGAAAGGGATGCAAAGGCAAACATGACATTAAAGCAACACAAAACACACTGCATATTGGTGACATCAGGAATCGTAAACGCAGACACGGGTGTCACATGGATATGGTCATGTCCATGCTCATGTCACACAGGCGTCTCACAGCTACACACTATATGCATATGTTTCTGTGAACAGAGAGGCAACATGACATGTACATGAGACAAACAGTAAATCATCCACAGGTAAAGGCAGATGTAATCCCCCAAATAACAAAGGTGCAACATACCGTGTGTGTGCATCAGGTGTACGTCAGCGATCCCTTGAGCGACTCAACAGCCATATCAGGTCACAGTGAAGGGAGACAATGTCCGCAAAACGTGTAGAATCACCATGTCAAGCCACTGTTGATGCATGTCCACATTATGCCGATATCTGAGATAAAAAAAAACGCTGCTCAACAGTGATCCCTCAAAACACAAGACACAGTTCTGCTCACAGCACACAACACATGTCGAGAATGTTCACAAGGTAAACAGCACGACGGTAGAGGTAGCACAGTCATCACCGCCCCCCAGGTGCACTGACCCCTCACAGCACATGAAAATGTACTATGCCTGAACACTGCATCATCACACAGCCAACCCATTAACACGCACCCACACAGTATGCTAAGGTCAGCGTGCCAGCTGTAACACATGGCCTGTATGTGCACAAGTGGAGATTTGTAGACATAAAGGCCCAGTGACATGCAGTGGCACCCTGGTGTTGGCTGATGGTACAAGGTTGGGGTAGGGAGCAAGTGTAGGCCACCACCAAAGAAAAAACAACCGCCACACACATGCAGCTCTGTTGTACATGTCCCAGAGACAGTGTTGCAGAGGACATACTGGACACAAACACATGGGGATATGTGTGACAGCAGCAAGATATGGGTGAGGGAGGCGTAAGGAAAAAAAAGTGACCCACAACATCTGCCCAATATGACACATCACTGAGGACATGTTTTCCCCATGACTGCAGGCACAGACAATGTAGCTGTAGATCCACCTACCCCGGACAACAGCATATTGGCAGATGTACAGTCACGTGCCAATGCACCACAGCAACAGCATCCTCACGAACTGTGCAGTGGGAAACACAAGAGAAACAAACATATGTCATGTTCTAGCTGTGCAACACATACTGCACCTTCCTGTCCCCAGCTGTCAGACCCCACAACATCACATACTGACTGACTGTTCACTATCACACTGTACAGATCTCTCACATGTGAGAGGCAGCACAGAGGTGCCGGAGGCTAACTACAGGTGTCCATAATCTCTCTGTCCCCTCCCTTACCTCTCTGTTGTTGTACTCACTGGTCAATAGAGGTGTCTGCTCCCAACATGTTTCTGCCTCACCTCAAGGTCACAATATTAGCTCCGGTCCCCCATATTGCCACCAATGCCCCCTCTCCGTGTGTACTGGTGTCCCAATGTTGTCTGTTACCCCACTGTCAATTGCTGCAACACATGGAAATATGCAGGCACACCTCCTGTATCCACTGGCCAAATACATATCCTGGTGTGTACATCTCATACCTTGAATAATATTGACAGCTGTGTGCTCATGATGTGCACAAATAGATGGCAATGTCTGCGTCACGTCAGCAAAACAACACCCCCATGTCTGTTTGTGACCTGACCATGATGGCTGCATTTCATCCCACTGTGTGACAGTGAGAATGTCAAAGCATAGATAGCCTATATGTGCACCTTAAACAAATAACTCTCACCTAAGTCTCTGTGTGTATACAGACATAACCCCCCTCGCTAGGGTCCGCAAGGTAGTTGTTGATGTGGACTGTACTCACCTGCCCTACACACATACACAGCCTGCAGCTGAGGCATGTGGCATATGTTGAGATAGCATCAGCTAGATATGCCATGTCCCCCCCTGAAAAACCTCGTAAAACACAATCCACACACACATTCAGTGCTCAACTTGCCTACTGTAACCCACACCTTGCTGATCTGGCCCGGATCACCTCTGTTTGTGTGTACATATGCAACACTGCACTGCAGGGCTATTCTCCAACAACAAAATGTAGCAATAATACTCCCCCTGGCTGGACACTGCACAGGTCCCCATCCTTCACCATATCCATGTCAGGGCTACGTGATGACCTATACATGCAGGCACACTGTGGGGTTGCATGAACACTCCTCACGAATAGTTAATACCTTCATGAGAAACTAGTACTGAGCATGTGTATTGTGCTATGTATGACATGTGGTGCCACACATAAGAAACAGACACACATAGCCAGCTGACAGGAGCATAACAACCACACAAGCAGTTCAAAATTGTACAATATAACCACACCCCGCTGGACAACTGTCCCCAAACATGGTCTGCCCTCCCACTGTGAATACCACACCATATGCCTGCCACCGTGCTCCACCCATAGCATAAAAACAACTAACTGTGTTTGCACAGCAGCTGCTATCACAACCAGCCACTAACTGGGAATGTGACCCCCAAAACCTCCCACAGGCGTAAGAACACCCACGCACATAATCCACCACCACCTCCTGTTCTGCCCTGCCCACATTGTTTTTTGCACACTCATGCCTATATGTGATGTTGGGATTGTCTGTTACCCCTTTCCAGGCCAACCCCAAAATCTTGGGATCCAAACCTCTGACTAAATATGCCTATCAAATGGTATATAATACATGACCATAGCAGAAGGAAACTCACTATTAGAACATATTGAATAAGACGGGTACAATTTTCCTGAAATATGCAAAAGTAACCCGGCTGCAGAATGTGGATGAAACCTTAAAGTAGGCCTCAAAGGGTTAAATGTCAATGCAGTGTGGCATCCGAATGATATCTTTACAGAAACATCAACCTTTATAACCATCACACACATATAACAACACATGTAGGTGGGAATATATGCAATACGTACCTGAGAAGATCTCTGCGATCAACCTCCGCCTGACCGCTGTGCCCTCCCGTGTGTCACCACTGGCACGTACAGGGGGGCACGTTGGATCATCCTCCAGATCCTCATTAATCTCTGCAGGGATATCGTGCCTGAGAGCAATGTTGTGCAGGATGCAACAGGCTATGATTATCTCTGCCACAGTCATTGGCTTATATTGTAAGGCCCCGCCTGTCCTATCCAGACACCTGAAGCGACTCTTCAACACACCAAAGGTGCACTCTATGACAGAGCGGCTGGAGGCATGGGCCTCATTGTACCTCCTCTCTGCACGTGTCCGTGGCTGATGCACAGGGGTCAGCAGCCAGGGGCGACACCCATATCCTGCATCACCTGCAGAAAGAAATGTGGCATGTGAATGCAGGAGCTCACGTTCACAAAACTGACACATGTATAGACGTGAGAAACAAACGCAGAACACATCCTGACAAAAACATATGACAGCACAACTATGCAGTTGAGAAAAATAGACATATGATGACAGAAAAGGACCACATGGCCTATCGAGTCTGTACATCCATGGCAAAGACTACAACAGTCCCATTTATACCTTTAGAGATCCTCTGTGTGTGGCACATGTGTATTGTACTGTCCTCATCTCCACTGTCCTCATCGCTACCCCGCCACTGTGAGACCATACCACCGATCCACTGATCACATGTGCAAAGTATATGTCAGCATAGTACACACAAAGAAAAGTACTGTCATTTGAAGGAGGCTCACACCCAGAACATGTATGCCATGGAGGTCTGCCAAAGTCTAAACTATATCACCTCTATTCCCCCTGTCCACTAAGGTCTTCCTAACAAGATTGAGCAGTCTGTCGCCATATGCTGCATACTGCTGACCACAAATCCTTTCAGTAGCCGTCCTCTGCACTGTCCCCATCCTGTTCACAGCCTCTTGAAGCCGCGGGCTACAGAATTGCACACTGTACCCCACACGAGCCAGCATCAATGACATATCCAGAGGCAGAGTACCTTCCTGTGTAGCTGCTACCAATACCTCCCTGTATGCACCCAAGTAGCCCCCAGCCATTTCCGTCACCTTTCCACAATGGTCAGCAA
>CM066032.1:784235607-784345336 GCA_033557465.1 Ichthyophis bannanicus | reverse complement strand
CGACTACGAGCCCCCGAGCTGTTCGGATATAGGGTTCCCCAAATGGACCCATAAATATCCGCCCAACGCTTGACACTGCCGCCGCCGCCATCCAGCGCTCCTCTATCACTCAAATGGTGGAAACTGTTCCGCCACTCTCCGCAAAGGTAGGCGGTTGGTGATCCCTCCACAGTGCGGAGTATCGGCCCCTTCCCCACCATACAAGCCTTCCGCATTAAGAGCCTTTCCCCTCGCTTGGCTGGGCAGTGGAGGTCCCATCAGGTCCATCATCCACAAAGAAGCCAGTCCATCTCAGTTGTATCTGCAGTAACCTACTCAGAAAGGCTCCTATCTTAGCCCAATAGGAACGCAAGCGCCGCATCCCCACCACATATGCGTAGAGTGGCCAGGGGCTCGGAGCAACGAGGGCAGCTACCGTCTGTCGGCAGGCATCTGCGAAAAGCCCTCCGCGGAGAGAAATAAGCTCTGGTCCACATTTAAACTGAACTTCTCTCCAGCGAGACCCCTGTGCGACATGTACGATCTGTTTCAAAGCCGTTTCAACCAATCCCGGGCCAACTTCCCCCCCCAACTCAGCCTCCCAAGCACCTCAACCCCCCTATAATCAGGGCGTGCCCGGAAACTGTCCAGGCGATGTTTTCAACGCAGAGATCGAGGGCGAGCAGTCTTCTCCCAAGCTAAAAAACTCTAAGATTTTGGCGGATCGTTCGATTTTGCAGTGCTCCCCGCGGTAGGGAGGCGACATAGTGAGAGGCCTGCATGTATGCGAAACAGTGCCTAGTAGGCAGGTCATATTCCCGACTCAGCGTCTGAAAGGACTTACATCCTCCCATAGAATCCATCAAATGCCCCCACCTGCCGTATGCCTCGCAACCCCCAATCCCGAAAGGTCACCGTCTCGCGAACCGGGAGGAAAATTGATGTTCCCTTGGAGGGGCCACCAGCTGGAGACCCTCCACGATTCGTTCCAATACTTATTAAGCTGTTGCCAGGTCCGTTTAACAGAGTCCACCAATGTCACTCCGCAGTATACCCCCAGGTAGCTGACACTTCGGTTCATGAAGGACCCCCAACAAGGTAAATGGGTGGACTAAGCTCTCCTCCAACGCCCTTGGCGTATATACTTCGGTACCCCCCAGCCAGTCCCCCAGGTGCCGAGCCTGACAGGCCAGGCTGTACAACTTCAAGTCCGGCAACCCCATTCCCCCTTGACGCCACGGCCCCAATAACCGGACCCAGGGGATGCGCGCCCGTTTCCCTTTCCACAGGAACGTTTTAATAGAGGTCTCCAGCCGACGAAGATCCCGACCCAGCAGCCAGACGGGGAGAGTCTTGCAACGCAGTATAAAAGCCGCGGTAGGATAATCATTTGTATAGCCGCTATACGCCCAGAAGCGACAGAGGTAGCGATTCCCATGCCTTTTTAATTGTGTGGACAGGCGTTTCGAGAAACGATCAAAGTTACAAGCATATAACGTCTGGGGGCGCCTGGGCAACACGATGCCCAAGTACACAAATTCATCGTCCGCCCATCGAAGAGGGAACTCTCCCCCCCAATCGTACGTAGAAGCCCCAAGACATCCGGGCCTCCGACTTGTCCCTATTGATGCGGAGCCCAGTGAAGGTCCCGAATCGCGTGAATTCTCCCAGAAGGGCCTGCAAGGAAGCACCCGGGCGGGACAGGTGTACCCGCCAAAATCATCGGCAAAGGCTGAAACGGTAAACTCCTGTTGGCCCACCCGCACCCCCCGGATCCCCTCCGAGCCCTCGATAGCGCGGATCAAGGGGTCCAAGGAAAGGACAAACAACAAGGGGGAGAGAGGGCAACCTTGTCCGCGTGCCCCTCTCCAACGCGAAGGCGTCGGAGAGCACATCCATTGCACAGAATACCCGCCGTTGGAGAGATATTATAAGCTCTGCACTAAGCGACAAAAATCAGTGCCCAGACCATAATGCGGCAGAAGGGTCCAGAGATATTGCCAATCGACCCTATCAAAGGCCTTCTCTGCATCGAAACTAATGAGAAGCGAAGCCTGTTGCCGGGAATGGACCCATTCCAAAGAGGCCAAGATTTTCCGGAGGTTCCGAACCGCGTAGCGTCCTTTCACAAACCCTACCTGTGCTTCATGAACTAGGTGTCCCAGCACACCCACCAAGCGGGCAGCCAACACCTTCGCTAATAATTTTAAATCAACGTTCAGGAGGGAGATAGGGCGGTAGGAGGCAGCCGATAGTGGGTCCTTACCTGGTTTTGGGATCAGGATGATGTGGTCATGGTTTGCCCCCAGCGGAAGGACCCACGCTCCGCCCGCTCACTAAAAACTTCTCGTAGCAGCGGGCCCACACAATCGCTAAGGAGTTTGTAAAATTCTGCACCGAGCCCATCCGGTCCCGGTGTTTTACAGCAACTGGCCACCGAGGATAGCGGATTGTATCTCTTGCGAGGTAATACTGATCTAACTCCGCCCTCTGTTCCTCAGAAAGCCGGGGCAAGTCCAAGCCAGCCAAGTAGGTAGACATTGTCACAGCAGGCCCAGGCTCCGCACTATACAAAGATTGAAAAAAGCCTCTGAAACCTTAGCTATGTCCTCCCTCTTTTTATGCACACAACCACGATCATCCCGAAGCGCCGCCACCAAGGCAGAGCCTCGTCGACCCTGCAAACAGCGCGCCAGCAGTCTCCCAGGTTTCTCCCCGTAGCAATGTAACCGATATTTATAGTAAAGAACCGATTTCTTGGCTCGTTGGTGCAGTAACTCATTGAGGTCCACCTGGGCTTCCCAAAACTGCTTCCTAAGAGCGGGGGAGGGGGCATGAGCACATCTGCGATGGAGTTTAGTCACCCGACGCTCAAGTGCTATGATGCGCGCAGCTAGGGTTCGGAGCTTGCGAGCGGCAAACCCTATAATATCCCCCCGAAGAACCACCTTTGCTGTCTCCCACACCAATTCGGGGTCATCCGTATGGACCTGATGGTCGCTGATAAACTCCTTCCACCGTTGCCGGATAAACTGATGGAATTGCGGGTCGTAGTAGAGTCCCAGAGGGAACCTCCAGATCCGTGCATATGGGACTTCTTCCCCCAATGCAAATCCATCCAAACCAAGGCATGATCGGAGACCTCTAGGGGGCCAATCTGGGCGTCGCCCGTAGTGGCAAATAAACGCGGCGGAGAGGAGAAGGTAATCAATGCGCGCGCTTGGTGCCATGGGCCCGAGATTGGTGGGTATAGTCCCTTTCTAAGGGGTGGAGTAGTCGCCAGGGATCGATTAAGCCCAGCCGTTTACAAAAGCGTTGCAGCACTCGAGACGACAAGACTCTCTCCCCGCACCTCCCCCCCCCTAGAGGTATCTAGGTCGACCTCCAGAACCGCATTGAAGTCCCCCCTAAGATCAGGGGGCATTCAGCAGTTGCTCAATCTCCGACGCCATCCACTAAAAAAACCAGGGTCACAAACATTGGGGCCGTACAAGTTCCCAAGAATCACCTGCCGCCCCTCTAGGAGGCCTGAGACCAAAAGGGACCTCCCAGCCGCTATCCGATCGGATGGTGTCTGCCACAAAGCGAAGACGCTGTGGACCAGAATAACCACACCCCCTTTAAACTCCTTTAGCTGGCGAACCCCACACCTGCCCCACCCAATTCCTACAAAGTTTGGCATGTTCCTCCGCCGTCTGGTGGGTTTCTTGGAGCATTGCAATATCACAGTGATGCCTGGCCAAAGCTTGCAAAATTTGTATCTCTTAATAGGACTCCCCAAGCCACAAACATTCCAGGAGAGGACTTTCAGTGCAACGGGGCGCGTCAAGGTCTGTGCATGAATACAATCCCATGTGAAGAAAGAGGACCCCCCCAGCCTGGAGCCCTCCCAGAGCAGCCCTCCAGCGAGGACCCTGCTGCCAATAGTAAGTTTATTTAATTTTATTTAACATTTATTTATTTATTTAACATTTGCTTCTATACCGCGCTATTAAAATCAGCGCGGTGTACATCAAACAAGCATACTACAATGTATACAAACAACATTGAGTTTTACAGAGAACAGGAAATTGAACATGGGAAGTTCCCAAAGTAACAACTGTGCCCCCCGCCCCGACCCCCATAGAGTGATGTACATAGTTTTGACAATGTTCTCCAAGTTCAAATTCCTGTTTATTGTAAGTCCATGTAGTTTCCCCACACTGGACATTTGTGTTACATGTGAACCGCGCTGATGTAAATAGTGCAGTATATAAAAAATGTTAAATAAAAAATAAATAAAATCAAATAGTCCCCCCCCCACCCCCCATTCCTCCCCCTCCTCCCCCCCCAACCCACCACTGCCAGTCCGTCCAACAGGTCGGACAAACTTCCTTGGCAAACGGGCTACCCCTAGCATAACTGTATAGACTCCTCCTAGGCGTTCAAGCAACCCCTACCCACACCCTTGCTCAGCACCCCAATCCCAGCTGTGCCCTCCACCCTCCCCGGGGCTCAGAAAGACCCTCTGCATTCCATCGCATCTGGCACACATGCAGAGCCCAGTGGGTCCCGGGTAGCACCCCCAGGTCTCAGTGCGTGTTCCAGGGGTCCCCAACCCCCGCCAACATCTGGGGTGGGGAGGGCCAGCAGCAACCACCCGTTCCCTCCCAATCACGCACACGCCCCCCTCCCCCGCAAGCAACCCACCCACTCAAACTTACTCAGCCACATTCAGCCCAACCCAAATGCCTCTCGCACACATGGCGTTGGCCAACTGAGTATCGAAAGAGAAAATTTCAAACTACAGCTAAAACCAGGGTATAAGTGAAGTGCTCTCACGTAGCATTAGTGCTGGGTAGCAAAACGCGGTAACCATAATAAGTAGCGGAGGGGCTAGGCAAGAACCCCCCGAGGCAGCACAATGCCTCGCCCCTCCCCCCTCAGCCAGATAAACAAACCTCACAACAGCACATGTACAATCACCCCTACCCGAGCTCCTCCCCGATCCATCTTACCAGCATCACATGGCGGCGGCCATCTTGGAATATAAAAAGCAAGGTAAAATAACAGCAATAACAATGTTGCTACTAATGTGCTAGAACGTAGCACTAAAGCGGGTACAGTGTAGCAGGAATCGAAGACAGACGCATCCCGCAGCGCCAATCCCACCAACACCACCCGACTACCCGATCCCACTAATACAATATTTTAAATAACTATACTTCAAGCCGAGGGGAGAGGAAGGGAGGGGAAGGGGGAAGAAACAGCACATACACAGCTCCAGGGGCGAGGGGCAGTCCCAGGCCTCCGAGCGTGTCCTTCAGTCAAAGGGGTCCCTCAGACAGTTAATTTGCCATTGAGACATCAACCAACCGGATCAAGGACTGGGGCCGCTTGTATTGTTGAGAGAGTCCAAAAAGGAGGCCGCCTCCTCGGGTGAGGTCAGGAACTTAGGCAGACCCTGGAAGTCCACCCGCAGTCGGGCAGGATACAGGAGGGAGAAACGCACCCCTTTTTTCCGGAGTTGGGTGCACACAGCTGCATAGGCTCGTCGCTGCTGGCTGACAAGCACCGAGTAGTCCTGAAACACCAATATGCGCTCCGTGTCAGGGTCCTGCCAATTGCGGGTCCGGGCTGCTCGAAGCACTTCTTTCCTCCGATAGTCTAAAAAGCGCGCTATGACAGCACGCGGGCTTCGTGCTTGTTCTCTCCGTGGGCCCAGTCTGTGTACCCGTTCCAGTTTCGTGGAGGTGCCATCATTGTCGCCCATAAGTTTAGCGATCCAAGCCAGAATAAAATCATACAGGGCGCTATCTGCCACAGTCTCGGGGATCCCGACGAATCACAGATTTTTACGCCGCCCCCGGTTCTCTAGATCGTCAAGCTTTTCGCCCTGTTGTTTGACCATCTTCTCCAAGGCTGCCACTCGTGATTGTAGCGAGTTCTGCGTGTCCTCTATATCTGACACACGTGTCTCCACATGTTCAACGCGGCCTGAAAAGTCTGTGAGACGCTGGCCGACACTATGCAGCTGCTCCGATAGCTCCTGGAATCGAGCATCAAGGGCTTGCACCACTGCCGCAGAAACCTCTGTCACCAGCCCCTGAGCATCGCTAGAGCCAGGGCTACGAGGCACGTTTTCCACCATTTTAGCCTCCGGTACCCGAGCCTTCTCCTTCCTCGGGGTTTTCGTCGCCATCGGACCACTGGTACCGCTGCTAATAGAGTATCGCTACTGATCCACGGATGTTTAAGCACAGCTAGCGATTAGGAGTAGGAGATTCCACCAAAAGTGGGAGAATATTGCTGTTTTGTGGGGTAGGCTACCCGGAGCTGATCAGCACACGTCCGATCAGCTCATTTGCCAAACCGGAAGAATCTTCGCAGCCTTATCAGACATTGGTTTCCCGAATAGATTCTCACCATTGCAGGCGACATCCAGGAGCTTCTCCTATACCCACTCCTCCAGGTCCAAGGTCTGTAGCCATGTCGGGTGCTGATGCCAGTGGCTGCAACCCTGGCCACAGACTCAAACCAGACTTAGGCGGCCCCGGAGAGGAATCTGGAACAGTCCCGGATGCCTACTGTTAGGGACTGGAACCTTTGCAAAGGTTCCCCGGTGAGGCCCGCCAAGAACCCCGAGAGTTCTTGTATCAGGCACTTAAGATACATTCCAATGTACAATTCGTATGCTTGTATTCAGCGCCCAAGCATGGCGCCCTGGTAGCTCTTGTGGCCCATGGCATCGAGGGCCTGGGCTTCCCTGCCAGGGGGAACTGAAGAGTAGGTCTTTTGGCTCTTCAGCTTTTGCATGGAGGACTCAACCACCATCGGGTTGTGGGGGAGCTGTGGCTTGTGGAACCCGGGGACCTTCCAGATGCGATATATGGTGTCCAGGTGGTGAGTGACCACTGGCACCGAGGCCAGGGACTCTCACATCTGGAGGAGCAATTTCTCGAGGATGGGTTGGACTGGAACCGTGAGTCTCCCCTTGGGAGGGGACTCACATTGTAGGATCTCGAGCTCCTTGGTGCACAGGTCCTCCTTCAACTCAGTCTGGATCGAAAGAGCCTGGGCCATGTCACGAACGAAGTCGTGAAAGGCCACGTCCTCAGGCGGGGAGTGGTGCAGAGACTCTGGGGGAGATGGCTCGGGCTCCTGGTGTTGGGAACCCGAGGATATCAAGGAGTCAGACCTGGGGTCGGCCCTAAAGAATCGGGCCCCTCAGGAGAACCTGGGGTCGGACTCCCGAAAACTGGCCGGAGAGGACCGGAACCCCGAGGAGCGTGATCGAAACCTCGATTGACGCCGAGGACTTAGCACAGAGTGTCACCGGCGTTGGGTAAATTTGATGCCTGGAGGCTCCCCCGAGGCCAGGGGGGGCCCAGTGTTGGGGCTGAAGATGCCAGAGGGCCCGACATCAACATCCACTGCAAGGCCAAGATGGAGGACAGACTCTGCTCCATGGCCGTCATGCATGATGAGGCCCTATGGCTGTGCAGTACTCGGTGTGGATACCGAAGGACATGGTCTAATGCTGGTACGCCATAAGAGTGCGTCCTCAAGGAGGACTATAGGGTTCACGGATCCTGGTGTGGTCTCCGCTGGCTGAGAACTCTTGTCTCAAGACTTTGAGGACGCTGCTCGGAGTTGCCACAGTCCGTTGAGGGACCTTGCCAGGTTTGATCAGAGGCACCTCCTTCAGGACCTCCTTCTTTTTGGGAGGGTCCAGGGCCACAGTGGAGGATGCCTAGACCATTCTCGAAGTACCAGCTTTGGGGCTCAGTGATGGGGAAGCCGGGGCAGAGTTGGACCTTGGGAAAAGCTTCCCCTGCAATTCAGACCACCTCCTGTTGGTTTTAGGTGTCATGGCCTGGCACCGGTCGCAGATGGAACTGTTGTAGTCTGGACCCAGGCAACGGATGCAGCAGTCATGGAGTATCGGTGACTGAGATAGTCTGACTGCAGTGGCCGCATTTCTTGAACTCACCAGGAGTCATGGTGGGAGCACACCCGGCTGGGGTCAAGGACCCCCAGGTGATTAAAAGGCACGAAGGCCAGTTGAGGTAGGACATCGAGGAAACACGAAAAAAAGGAAGCCGAGATTGGCACCGGTGGTGCCACCTCAAGGCAGGAAGGGACCGGTACGCAAACTGGACAAATGGAAGGAAAAAAAGAATTATTTTTGAGAGCGTAGAGGACCATGTCCATTAGGCTCCGTGGAAAAAAGGAGATTGAGCAAGATGGCACCCTGGGCAGGAAGAGGACTACACATGCGTGGTAGCATTCCAAAAGGCTTTCTTTGAAAGCTGGGGAAATGCTCTGCGTGGGCTCAGTCGGTGCAGATGTCACCCATATGTGAGGACTGACCTTCCTGCTTGTTCCTGGAGAAAGACAGTTTTTCAGATGCCACTGCAAGCTTTCTAGTTACGTTTTTTTTCATTGAGGAATAATTTTGTTTTAGTGCAACAAAGAGGAAAGGGTAAGACACCCTTTGTGAGGTTTAGAGAATAGAAACAGTGATAGGGGCTAGTGTAGGAATCCAGTAGCGCTGAAGATCTTCTACAAGTCCAGAGGAAGACTGAAGATGACCAGCAGTTCCTGAGATGACCACCCTTGAGGATCAGAAACATAGTACTTGAGGACATTGGGCCCCAATGTGGAAACCTTCGGATAAGTAGAGGCTCTTACCTTTAAACACAATTTTTTTTTATATTTGAGCTCAAATATTTCCAAGGACTGGGTTTTGACAGGTACCACACATATAGGTTAAGGAAATTGAGTTCTGTTACCCAAAGAAGAAAACGAGACTTTGTTAAATGTTGATTGTTTCTTTTATAATTAAACGATATTTGTTCTTAACTCGCACCTGAAGCATCAGGCTACTTTTATAGATGGCTATATTACTTACCAAGGAATACTTACCTGGAGATCTGGTTATCATAACACCAGCTGGAGCTCTTCTAAGCTTTTTTCCTTTTAGTTTTGATTTATTTTTCTGACTGTGTTCCTTTGTGGGTACTCCAGTTGGAACTTAGTGTTTTTTGTAAGCCCCCATCAAACCTAAACTGGGTTGGATAGGGATACCATCTCCACTGCTACTGTGAGCACTCCTATAAAAGGGAAACTCTATGACACCATCTTACTCCAAGGTGGGGGTGAGCAGGGTTTATAATACTAAGTAGCGTAAGTTACCAGTCAGCATGTCGCCTGTGAACCAGTGAACATGCATAGGCCCTCTCCCCCTTCCCCCCAGGGAGACATTCCGTTAGGAGCAGGAGGGGGCTGGAGACCTGCTATTTTGATTTCATCATCTGGGGTCACATGAATTTTCAGTTGTTAAAATGGGGTCATATGGATAAAAAAGTGAAAAGCACTGCTTTAGGTATTAGTCCCTCTGTTTCTGCTGATGATATACAGCTTGTATATTATGATGACCCTACTAAAATTCATCTTGCACTGCTACACCACTGTCTCTCAGATAGCCCTATGACTTCAATTGAACCAACTCAAACACAACCCTCATAAATGCAGGATGTGTGGCTCTCTTGTAGAGTTCAATCCCACCCTTGGCCCATAAGTGGATTGATTTCCAATTGCACTAAAACCTTCTCTCCAAGTTCTAGGTGCTATATAACCCCTCTCTTGAGTCACAGATTTCAACCATTAAATCTAGGGGTTTATTGCTCTATGCCAAATTAGATCTGTTAGAGCCCTTTTGGACAGCATTGATATTCTGGCCCTAGTTAAATCTCTATCAACTATTTAGATTGCTGTAAAAACCTTTTAAAACAGCATTTACTGTATCAACCTGCACCGAGATGACTTCAAAACAACCAAAATACTGTTAGGATTTTACACCATGCAAAATCCACTAATCATATATTACTCCCTACTTAGAGAAAGTCACTGGCGCCCAATTGTTTTTCGTGTTAAATTTAAGATCTTGATCCTTGTTTTTAAAGTAATGCCGACAGTCTACTGTATATTCTTATTCCTAATGAACCCAAACAAAGTGTAGTTACTCACCTGTAGCAGGTGTTCTCTGTGAATAGCATGAATATGTCCTCACGTATGGATGACATCACTGACAGAGCCCCACACAGAACGCTCCCCAGCTTCCATAGGAAGCTTTTGGGAGGTAAGCCATGCATGTGGGTCTTCCTTCCCTGCCTGCTGCGACGCCATATTCTCTAGTATGATCACACAACAGAAGCAAAAAGGCAACTCCCCGGGAAGGTAGAGGGTTGTGAGGACTTATTCCTGCTGTTCATGGAGAACACCTGCTACAGGTGAGAAACTATGCTTTCTCCTTGAACAAGCAGGAAATAAGTCCTCACGTATGGGACTTTCAAACTCCAGGCTACCAGAACCCGAGGAGAAAGAATAGCCCGAATGGGCAAAGAAAACTGGAGAAGCCAGGAAGACTAGAGAGGCAGTCCCATCGAGGGACTCATCTGATACAGTATCCACAGCAGATATTGACCAAGGGAACTTTAAGCAGGTAGCCTGGAAAGACAGAAGGGCCGGTGGGCAGGAGTTGACCCTCAAGACTCAGAGATGCCAGAGCACAGCTGGCCAAAATTACTGTCTCGTCAGGAATCCCCATCCAGACAGTAGCGGGCTTTGAAGGTATGGACCTAAGACCACGTCGCAGCCCTGCAGATCTCTTCTGTGGAGACAGAACAGAGGTTGGCTACAGATGTAGCCATCACATTGACATTCTGAGCTGTGACATGACCCTCAAGGCTCAGACCAATCAAGGAACACGCATGGGCAATACAATCAGTGAGGCAGAAGGATAACGTGTGCTTCAAAATATCGACCTCCAGCGTATTGGGGTCAAAGGAGATGAACAACTGAGAGGATTGACGGTGCACCTTCATGCGCTCCAAATAGAAGGCCAACACACGCTTGCAAGCCAGCGTATGCAATGCTGCCTCACCATGGTTGGCATGAGGTCAGGGGAAAAAATGTTGGAAGGACAAGAGACTGGTTGAGGTGGAATGCAGAAAATGTGGGTGCGTGCAGAGCACCACCTGATTCTGATGGAACCTCGTGTATGGAGGGTGTAAGACCAGAGCATGGAGCTCGCTCACTAGCTGGGCTGACATGACGGCCACCAGGAAAAAGACCTTCCAGGTCAAGAATTTCAGTGGACATGCATTCAGCGGCTCAAAGGCAGCCCGCATGAGCTGACTGAGGACCACGTTCAGGTCCCAAGCAACTGTAGGGGGCTTAACCGGAGGCATCAAGAGAAGCAAGCTCCACATGAATCAATGTACCAGAGGCTGAGCAGAGGTGGGCTTCCCATCGCATCCACAATGGAAAGCGCCAAGTGCATGGAGATGAACGCGCACAGAGTTGGACTTTAGCCCAGAAATGGAGAGGTTCAAGAAGTATTTATTTATTTATTTGCATTTCTTATATACCGCGCTATTATAATCAGTGCGGTTTACGTTTAAACAAAATATACAACAATGTAACAGGTTACACTGAGTTTACAATCAACAGGGGATACAAACATGGATGAATAGGGGGATGAACTATGTACAGTGCTATGTAAGTCAAATTTTAAAGATCATACAAGGGACAAGGTTAGGCATTGTAATGTGTAAAGCAGGTATGTAAAAGGAGGAGTGTCGAGCTAACCATTTTCTAGAAGGGGTTGTGTTACATGTGGGTTTTGGTGATGATGTCTAGTAAAAGGAGGAGTGTCGAGCTAACCATTTTCTAGAAGGGGTTGAAGTACTCTAACAGCTGACCCATGGGGTAGAAAAAGGGGTCCAATGCCCAAACAGTGCACCAGACAGCAAACCGCCATTTGAATGTGTAGGTTTTATGCATTGATTCCTTGTGTGATGCTAGTAGAATCTCGGTGACACCTTCGGAGAGGGCAAGCTGCGCAAGGGCTACCTGCTCAGCATCTATGCTGTGAGTGCTAGGAAACGGATACAGGGATGCAAAAGGGAGCCTCCCTCTTGTGAGATGAGGTCTGGGTCAGAGCCCAGGTAAGAAGTTCCTTTTGCGAGAGCTGTAGCAGTAACAGGAACCACAACTATTGAGGCCAGTAAGGAACGATGAGAATCAAGGATCCCCTCTTGGCATGGAGCTTCAAGAGAGTCTTCACAATGAGAGAAATCAGGGGGAGGGGGGTTAGGCATAAAGAAAGCCTCTCCCCCAGTGGATCAGAAAGGCGTCTGAAGTCAGGTGATTGCTGGCTGGTCTCCGAGAGCAGAACCGAGCTACCAGGGCATTCTGTGCCATAGCAAAGAGTTCAAAGTCAGGGGTGCCCCACTCCCAAAAGATCTGGTCCACCACCTTCCTCTTGCGGGACCACTTGCATGGTTGAAGAACCCGGCTGAGGCGATCCACTAGGCCATTGCTCTCACCGGGCAAATACGTTGCCCTGAGATGCATGCCATGGAGCAGGGCAAAAACTTCCAGAGGCAAACAGTCTCCCAACACAGGAGGTACAAGCCTGTTCCCCCCTGTTTGTTCACATAGAACATGGCAACTTGGTTGTATGTCTGGATCAGGACCACCTGATTCCCCAGATGTACCCAAAAAGCAAGGAGAGCAATCGCAATGGTCCAGAGCTCGAGAAAGTTGATCTGATGGAGACTCTCGCTTTCAACCATAGGCCCTGGGTACACAGACCGTCCAGGTGCATGCCCCAGCCAAACTTCGAGGCCTCTGTCATGAGCAGCCTGCAAAGTGTTGCTGGTTGGAATGGGAGGCCCAGAAACAAGTTTGCAGTGACGAGCCACCACATCAGGGTCTGAGCGAGAGGCACAGTGACCACTACCCTGTCCCACAAGTGGCCAGAGGCTTGCTGACATTGCATTCACAAGGTCCATTAAGCCTGCTGCATATATAGAGGCAGGCCTGAAGGATAACATGTGCTGTGGCCACCATGTGTCCGAGGGCTCTCAACAGCCCATGTACTGTGATGTGGTGCTGCAATGCACCTACAACCTCAATGAGATGCTGCAGGCGGTCCACTGGCAGGAAAGCTCTTGCCTGAATGGTATCAAGGAGAGCACCGATGAACAGTTGTTGTACCAGTTGCAGGTCAGAAAGTTGAGGCCTTTGAGCACCTGAATGGTGAACTTGGAGGACTGCTGGTACACTGGTCGGTGTGGGACCCTTTACAAGCCGGTCGTCCAGGTATGAGAAGACAAAGTGGCTATGACTGCCATGCACTTTGTGAAGACCCTGGGGGCTGCGGCCAGCCCGAAGGGTAGTACCTGATACTTATAGTGCTGGCCGCCCAGCACGAACCAAAGGTACTGTCTGTGATGTGGGTGAATCAGAATATGTGCATACACATCCTTCAGATCCAAGGAGCAAATGCAGGGTCATGCATTTTGGGTTGCAAAAATCCAAAAGGAGCGGTACAGTGTAGGTAGTGGGGGTGGGGGGGGGGGGGGAAGTACTTCTGTCCACAAAACAAGAGGGGGACCTGGGCATGATGATGTCTGACAGTCTTAACGTAGCTAAACAGGTAGAAAAGGCAACGGCAAAAACTAGAAAGATACTTGGCTGCACAGGGAGAGGAATGGCCAGCAGAAAAAGCGGAGGTGACAGTGCATCTGTATAGGTCTTTGGTGCGATCTCATTTGGAGTACTGTGTGTAGTTCTGGGGACCGCACCTTCAAAAGGATATAAAGAAGATGGAGTCTGTGCAGAGGGTGGCTACTAAAATGCTTAGTGGTCTTCGTTATAAAGCATATGAGGACAGACTTAAGGATCCTAATATGTATACTTTAGAGGAAAGGCAGGAGAGAGGAGATATGATAGAGATGTTTAAATATCTCCATGGCATAAATGCACAGGAGGAGAGCCTCTTTCGATTGAAAGCAAGCTCTGCTACAAGGGGGACATAAGAATGAAGTGGAGGAGCACTGGCTTGGGAACCCAGAGACCAGGGTTCGATTCCCACTAGCACCCCCCTTGTGACCTTGGGCAAGTCACTTAACCCTCCATTGCTCAGAAAAAATCCAAGTTATCAATGTCCCTGTTTAATGTACATTTACCAAGTTTAAGTTACAATGTAAACTGCTTTGATTGAAATGATAAAGCGGTATAAAAGAAACTGTTAAATAAATAAGATGATGGTGAAAAGGGATAGAACTCAGGCATAATATGCAGAAACATTTCTTTAAGGAAAGAGTGGTAGATGCGTGGAATAGTCACCCAGTGAAGGTGTTAGAGATGAGGACAGTATCTGAATTCAAAAAAGCATGGGACAAACACAGAGGATTTCTAAGGGAAAAGAGGGGATTATTGTAGCAGTCTATATGGAAGGGCAGACTAGATAGGCCATGTGGTCTTTTTCTGCCATCATGTTTCTATCTTGTAGGAGGAACGAGAGCAGCATCCCCAATGAGACAATTTTGAACTTTTCGCGCAGCAAGAACTGGTTGAGGTTTCACAGATCCAGAATGGAGTGGAACTCAACATTCTTTTTGGAGACCCGGAAGTACCTGGAGTAAAAGCCTTGCCCAATCTGGGCCAGGGGAATCGGTTCAGTGGTGAGGTCGGCCAGCAGGGCCAGACCTCAGTCTGCAGGAGGCTCCGGTGCGCAGGGTCCATGGGCTACTCCCCGGAACTCTAAGCAGGTGGAAGTTGAGTGAACTGCAACAGACAGCCACTCTGAACAATCTGTAGCACCCAGGTGTCCGAGGTGACCAGAGCCCACCAGTGGGCAAAGTGTACAAACCACCCCTCCACCTCTAGGAAGACCTTGGATGACGGCTGACTGGCAATGCTCCCGAAGACCTCATCAAAAGCTGGTATATGGCTTAGGATGGGGGACGGGCTGTGCCTTCAGGGTCTTCTTCTCCCTCTGCTGAGAGCATGCCTGGACTTTAGGCTGCACTTGTAGCTGGGATGGAAAGTACCTCTGTGGGTGGGGGAGGAAAGCCTTTTTGGTTGGTGTTTTCTTCCAAGCAGGATCTGCAGTCTTCCTGGAGAGCCTAGTGAGGTCACCTGCTCCTTTTCCAGCTCTTCAGACTTTTCCTCCATGGGCTTACCAAAGAGGTTTTCACCCTGACAGGGGATCTTGACGATCTTGTCCTGGGAACCACTGTTCCAGGTCAGATTGACTGCAACCAGGCCAACCGCTGCGCTGCAATCCTTATAGCTGCCATCCTACTGATGGATTGGAAGGCATCATTAAGCGCCCCGGAACAAACTTCGAGCAATCTTTGCCGTGAGCTACGAGACCTCGAAAGGACTCACGATGGTCCTCTGAGAGGAGGGAAGCGAAGTCCTCAATGTCCAGCATGACATTCTTAAGGAACTTGGCCGTGCACATTTAGTAGGCCAGGATCCAGGCTATCAGCATGGAACCCTGGAAGCAACTTCCAAAGGAGGGTCTGTGCTTCCCACGTGGGTGGCACCGAGGATTGCATTTTGGCACTCTTTTTTTTTTTTTTAAATTTAGAATTTTTATTATTATTTTTCAAACATTTACACATGTTACAGGCCATTACTTTTCTTTTAACAAATATAAATATCCATTTCCACCTCTACTCCACTATTATAATAATCAACCTAAACCTTGACTCCTACTTTACTTTATAATTACAATTAGTTAACCCTCCCATCTCCCCCTCACTCCACCTTATCCCCTTCAGCTCCCTACCCCTTTAACTCATCTACTTCTCCACATATTTGTTCCACTCTCTTCCTTCTCCACTTTTCATACCACTGCCACACTTTTTTATATTTACTAATTCTATGCCTTTGATGTTCTTCAATCACACAAAAACCCCACAGCTGTTCCAACTTACATACCACTTCCTTCAGTGCAGGTACATCAACATTTTTCCACCTTCGTAAGAGACTCATACGTGCTGCCAGAATAACATACCCAATAAACCTCCCTTGATCTCCTTCCCCTTCTACCTCCCCCTCATTGAGCAATACCATTGATGGCGTTTCTATTAATATTCCCGTAATTTCTTCCACATAAACATCCTATCTTCCCCCAGTAATCGTTCACTTTTGGACATTGCCACATCATATGCATCAGATCCCCTCTCCCACCACACTTCTTACAGCATTCGTTCGGACTTTCAGGAAATATTGCTGCATTTTCGTTGGTGTCCAATACATCCTAAACCTCACCTTTAAACTATTTTCAAGCATAGGGGTACCTCTGGCCAACTGGTGTGTACGTATATATATGTGCACCCAACGCTCATCATTCCAAACTCCCGAAATATCCTCTGTCCACCTCTTTTGCCATTTCATTATTTCTCTCCGCTTTTGTAAGAGCATTTTATAAAGCTTTGAAATTACCCCTTTCTGTGTCCACCGTTTCTCCATCATCTCTTCAAATTTTGTAGGTTCACTTTCCATATCCGCTTTTACCTCTTTAGAATTTAAAAAATACCACATTTGTATATATGCATATTGATCGTTTTTCTCTAATTTATATTCATGTTGTAACTCTTCAAATTTTTTAATTCCCCCTTCTTTCAGCATCCACTGTCCTAATCGATCTAGCCCTTTTTCTCTCCAACTTTGTATCACCTTAACATCCACCCCCAGCCCCTTATTTCCTATTGCACCAATAAGTGTACATCTTGAATACTTTCCCCCCCCCCCAAAAGAAACCCTTTCCACTTTCTCCAAACTTGGAACATAAGCTCCCGGAATGGATTTTCATGCCCTATACACTCTCTCCATCCCCTGGATCCCAAATTCTCCTCTCCTTTTGCTCTTCTCTCCCTGCTTCCATTTGTACCCAGCTTAAAACCTCTACCCCTTCCCGCCAGGCAAACAAGGCTCTCAATTGTGCTGCTTCGAAATATTTCATCAAACATGGTACTCCCAACCCTCCTTCCTCTCTTACTTGATATAGCGTCTCCCTTGCTACCTTGGGGCGCTTTCCTTCCCAAATAAATTGCATAATCATGTTCTGTATCTTCCCTATCTCCTTTCTGGATACTCTACATGGTAAGGATGTGAACATGAACCACACTCTTTACCCGCTTCAAGGCAGACTTGACCACAATGGAATTGTGGGATAATTGAGGCCTCTCAACCCCAGTACAGGGGAATCAAGCCAGCGGCTGACAGTCGGGAGCATGAGTGGTGTCTCCCACAGCTGCAGTGGGAACCATCACTGCCTCATGAGGGGTATTGAAGAAGTTCCAGTTCTTCTGCCCTCTGTTCCTCTTCTGATTCCAGAGAAAGAGGGATGGCCTTGGCCAGGTCAAAACAAAATACTGGAAGACCAAGTCTTCCTAGGGCGACTACTGCCAATCCAGAGGGGGCGATGTATCGGCAGGAGATCCTTAGCTTGAAGATCCGACACAGTTGATTCCGCCTCGGTTTCCCATTCTGATTTGGATTCCGAGATGAAGTTGAAGTAATGCAGAGTATCTTCCAAGCGCCGGCTGCACAGCTCAGGAGAGAGTGGATGTTGATGGTCTCCCTTGAACCGGGCATGCCGATGGTGATGCCCAGAAGCCTTTGACTCTGATACACTGGAAATGGAGATGACACTGGCCACCAGCGTTGATACCGGTCTCCCCCCAGATGTCCCAGCCACAGTGGGCAGGGAAAGGGTTTCCAGGATTGGGTGGAAGGAGTGCAGTGACAATGTGCTCTGCGCCATGAAGCCTGTGTTCCGCAGGGCTTCCACCACTGCCTTCTAAGGCTTGTATGCATTCCTCCAGAACCATCACAGAGCAGCAATGTCAGCAGAGGTGTGAGTGGGAGCCCCTCCTTTCCTCCTTCAGCCTGCCTATCAGCAGCCACTAACAACGGCTGAAAACCACCGCTTCGGAGGGCGGGCCCGTGCCTCGCCAGAGGGCCCTTTGGCATGGCCCTTAGGCGTTGGATCATGGCGTCTACACTGAAGGTTAGATTGAAGATGTGGACTGGTTTGTCATACACGTTTATTGTGGTAACCTGCTGTTCCTTCTCCTTCTCTTATCTCTTCGACTGTTTGTCCTCTATTCTGTCCTATCTCATAAATGGCGTTCCTTTCATATTTTCTCAAATGATATGTTATTGTAAACCGCTCTGATGCCTCAGCCTGAGCGGTATATCAAATGATTAAACATAAACATACTGTCTAAATGTTTACACATACCCTAATGTTAAATGTTTACACATACCCTCATGTTAAATGTTTACACATACCCTCATGTTAAATGTTACCTTCAATTGTACTGTCTAAATGTTTACACGTACCCTAATGTTAAATGTAACCCTCCAATTGTAATGTGACGTGACCACCTTGATTAAAGGATAAGGTGGCATACAAATCTGTCTAAATAAATAAATAACTGGCTTAGACATACTGAAAAATACCACCTTAGCAAAATCAAATTGAAAAACAGCTGTTTGCGGGAAAAAGATGCCAAAAGGGTGCAAAAACTACAGGAACCCCCCTCCCCCAAAGGATAAGAAAAAGCGCTGACAACAGGCGGGTGAAAATATTCAGTAAAAGCTCAACTACAAAAGCAATAAAGTCAAACTGTTTTCCAGAATGCAGGAACACGTCCTAGGGAATAAAGGCGACTGGAGAATGTGTTGCCATGGTGGGCAGGGAAGACAGGTGCATATGTGTGGTATACCTCCCAAAGGTTTCCTTTGGAAGCTGGTGAGCATTCCGTGTGGGGCTCAGTCTGTGACATCACCCATACACGAGGACTTATTTTCTACATGTTCATGGAGAATCACTACAATCCCAAAATGGCAAATTGCTATTTATTTCTCCTCCCATCTGTGCCTGTCCTCAATCTAACTGCATCTTTACGTTTTATATTTTGGCTCCATTTTTGTGGAACACAATTCTGAGACTGCCATTGCAAGACCTCTTATCAGTTCAAATCAGGCCTAAAAGCATTCTTTTTTGCCTAGGTCTTTGATGAATAAGAGCTTGGAAGGTTTGCGAGAGGGGTGGGGTGCGATACTTGCAATGGGAAATGCATGCATCCTTTCACCCTACTATTCCTTAACATACTGCTTCTTTTCTCTCTCTGATTTTTTTTTAAAAATTAAAATTGACATGATGGCTAACAAATGGTGGTATATTAAGACTTCTAATAAACTTAAGCAAACATTCTACCTGTGCAGCATAACCCCACATCTCAATCCGATCTTCCAGGCGCTTCTTGCAGTCTGGTTGTAATCTTATTCTCTTGTCATCTAAGGCTTCCATGAGGCATGACATCTCTGCAAGAACAGAGTACATTAAAATAACCACTTTGGCACTGTATATTTTTAACTCTGAACACTACAGGATACTGATACAGATGAAGATGAAAGATTGAAAATTCTCTCAATCAACTGCATATACAAACAAAAAAATATATTTTTGAAATGTTTTATACTAATGTTAAAAATCTAAAACAGATGGGAAAGTTACAGTGTATAGTACTGAATGAAGAAATAGATATAACTGACATCTCTGAGACTCTGCGGAAGGAGAAACACTCGTAAGATACTGCGATACCAGGATACAAATTACATTGCATTGATAGGGTGAATCAAATTGGTGGAGGGGTGGTACTATATGTTAATAGTAGCATGGAGTCAAAGAGGATGTAAGTTCTTCAAGAAATAAAATGCATAATAGAATCTTTGTGGTTAGAAATTCCATGTGATAAAAGGAAGAGTAAATAGGTGCAGAGAGAGTATACTACTAGCCATCTGGCCAGAATGGACAGATATATGGTGAAATGCTAATATAAATTAGGGAAGCTAACAGATCTGGCAATATAACATGATGAAGTATGACTTAACTGGAGGGAGGACACTCAGGAAAGGTTTCAAAAGGTGAGGCTATTGCTGCGGCTGTCTCTTCTACCTACCTCTGTTTTCTTTTTCTTAATATGATCTGGTTTTCCTACTCTGTCTCCAGATGTGGACTAATAATTATTTATGTTTAATTCCTTTGTGTTTTTGTATTTCTTTTTATTATGGTATTTTGGGTTTCATTTTGATGGTGTTTGAACACTGTTGAGTTGAAAAATTGCATACATTTTTTTAAAAAGGTGGGGCTATGATAAAATTAGGAAAATGGTTAGAAAAAAATTAAAAAGAGTAGCTGTGAATGTAAGAGATTACATTAGGCATGGGTGATGTTTAAACATACTATCTTACAAGCACAGATCAAATGTATTCCAAATGAACAAACAGGAAAATGCATAAACACTGTTAAGCTAGATAAGGCAGGCAAAAGGAATTTGAAGCTTGTTGTAGATGCAAAAAAAATTCATAATAAAAACTTTTTCAGATGCATTAGCTTGTAAGGGAATCAGTTGGAACTTAGATGATCAAGGGCTAGAAGATGTACCCAGGGAGAACAAAGCCACAGCAGAGACACTAAATTAATTGTGTGCTTTGGTATTTAATGGGGAAGATGTAGGGAGATGCCCATGTGTTGGAATTATACAATGACAATTTGTTGGAACTGAAACAAATCTTAGTGAATCTGGTAGATACTAGGCTAAACTGACAAATTAAAGTATAGCAAATCACCTGGATCAAATGGTATGCACTCAAAAATGAAACTGTAGGTCTACTAATATAAATGTGTAAATCAGCATTAAAATTCTCTACCTATTTCCAATTTTTAAAGAAACGTTCGGGGATGATTTAGGAAACTACAGACTGGTGTGCCTGGTGCCAATTCTGAACCAAATGGAAGATATCACACAGAATAAAATTACTAAGCATATAGTCAGTCGGTCATAGCTTAAAGGGGACAAAGCAAACATGGATTTAGCCAAGGGAAGTCTTGTCTTCCTCATGTGCTACTTTAAAAAAATTTTTTTTGAAGGCATGAAAAACATGTGGATGAAGGCGAGTCAATTGATGTGGAGGCCAATTCAGTCCTCTGCATGCTTGGCCGCATTGCCTGCCCAATGCTTAGACATGTCAGACAGACCCGATTCCATTGCCATGAGATCTAGACATACCTGCGATGGTGGAATCGGGGAGATGTATGTCCTGGCGCTCCCCAGATTCAGTGGGGAACAACGCACAGGAGCCTGCCCATCCCTACTGCTTGAATGTCACTGCAGTGGCATCCAAGCACCATGGCAATGGGCTGTCTATCCGGCAGCTCAGAATGCCATGGACTACATCAGCCCCTGCTGCCCACTCACTGCCTCCGGTGGCCCATAAGGGCAGGATCGTGGCAGCAGATTCCCCGGAGGCCATTGGCAGTGCAGGCGGGGGGGGGGGGGGGCTGCAGTCAGCAAACCCTGCCACATCTGGCACTTATTCTACTCTGGAATAAGATGGACGTCCAAGTTGCCATTGGGACACATACAGAGGCCTGTCCTGAATAGCCTCTTTACGTCGCAGCACTTGGTCACACCCTCAATTGGCCCCCTCCCGCCCATGTACAGCACTCCCTGCACAAACACTGTGATCTGCTGGGAGTGCTGCCGGTGGAATATGGCTGAGGAGGTAAGCATGGGTTGGACATCCAGCCCACACATCCAACCCCGCTAATCACAGTATGGAATGCCTCCCGTAGTGTATTTGGATTGTCAGAAAGTGTTTGACAAAATACCTCATGAGAGACTCCAGAGGAAATTATGGGATAGGAGGTTATGTCCTGTTGTGGGCTTAGAACTGGTTAAAAGATAGAAAAGAGAACAGAGATAAATTGTCAGTTTTCTCACTGACAAAATGTGAATAAACTGAGCATCCCAGAGAGAGACCTGAATTAGGAACAGTCCTTTATAACATATTTCTAAATTATCTGGAAAAGAGAACAAGCACGTTGATCAAATCTACATATGTTACAAAATTAAAGTGTTAAATCACAAGCTGATTATGAGAAAACTGTGGAAGGACCACATGAGACAGAGTCTGGGTAGATTCAATTTAATGTAGACAAGTGCAAAGTGATGCATCTAGGAAGAACACTCCAATTATAGATATACAATAATAGATTTTGCAATAGGGGTCACCATACAGGAAATGAATCTAGGTAACAGTGGAAAATGTTGATGAAGTTCTCTATGCGGTGTATGGCAGCAGCCAAAAAAAATAATAATAGTACTTTAGGATTTATTAGGAAGGGGACAGACACTAAAATAAAGCATTAATACCTCTATCACTCCATGTTGTGACCACACCTTGAGTGTTGTGTGCAATTCTGTTGAACACATCTCAGAAAAGATATAGCAGAATTAGAAAAGGTACAGAGATGAGCAATACCTGAAGACTGGAGGATGGCCAAGGTAACCCTAATTTTTAAAAAGAGTTCCAGTGGTGATCCGGGAAACTACAGACCAGTGAGCCTGACGCCAGTACCGGAAAAATGGTAGAAACCATCATAAAGAACAAAATTACTGAACATGTAGATAGTCATGGCTTAATGGGAGATAGGTGTGAATAAACAGGTAGACAAAGGTAAGTCAGTTGATATAGTGTATCTGGATTTTCAGAAAGCCTTTGACAAGGTCCCTCATGAGAGACTTTTGGCAACACTAGAAATCATGGGAAAGGAGGCAGTGTACTATTGTGGATCAGGAACTGGCTAAAGCTAGAAAGCAGAGGGTAGGGCTAAATGGTCAATTTTCCCAATGGGGAAAGGTGAATAGTGGAGTACTCCAGGAACCTGTGCTGGGTCTGCTGCTTTTTGACATATTCATAAATGATCTGGAAAAAGAAATGACGAGTGAGGTTATCAAATTTGCAGATGAGACAAAGTTTTTGTTAAAACCCATGAGGATTGTGGAAAATTGCAAGAGGATCTTGATAAATTGGAAGACTGGGCATCCCAAATGGCAGATGAAATTTAATGTGGACAAGTGCAAAGTTATGCACCTAGGAAAGAACAACCCAAACTATGGTTACACAATGCAGGGTTCCACATTAGGAACCACCAAACAGGAAAAAGATTTAGGCGTCACGTGGATAACATGTTAAAACCCTCCGCCCAGTGTGCAGTGGCGGCCAAGAGAGCAAACAGAATGCTAGGTATCATAAGGAAAGGAATGGAAAATAACACAAAGGATATTATAATGCCTCTGTATCGTTCCATGGTGCGACAGCACCTTGAATATTGTGTGCAGTTCTGGTCTCCGTATCTTAAAAAGGATATAGCGTTATAAGAAAGGTACAGAGAAGAGCCACCAAAATGGTAAAGGGGATGGAAGGATACCCCTATGAAGAGAGGCTAAAAAGGTTAGGGCGCTTCAACCTGGAAAAGAGACGGCTGAGGGGAGATATGATAAAGGTTTATAAATTAATGGAGTGGAACGGGTAAATGTAGATTGATTGTTTACTTCATCAGAATATAGAAAGACTAGGAGACATGCAATGAAGCTACAGGGTAACCTATTTAAGACTAATAAGAGAAATTATTTTTTCACTCAACGTGTAATCAAACTTTCGATTTTGTTACCGGAGGAAGTAGTAAAAGCTGTTAGTGTAGCTGGGTTTAAAAAAGGTTTGGATAAGTTCCTGGAGGAAAGGTCCATAAACCATTATTAAAAGGGACCCAGGATATCACTGCTTGACCCAATACAAGCATTGTGGAACCTGTGTCTTTTGGGGAAACTGCTAGGTACGTATGACCTAGACTGGCCACTGCTGGAAACAAGATATGGGCTTGATGGACCTTGGTCTGACCCAGTATGGCATATCTTATGTTCTTAATCAAAATGATGAGGATGGAAAAAAACTGATATCAAGAAAGGCTAAGGAGCTTATGGCTCTTCAGCTTGGAGAAGAGAAGGCTGAGGAGAAATATGATAGATCTATATTAAATCATGAGTGGAGTGGAGTGGAGTGGAATAGAATGGATAAATACAAATCCGTTGTTTAATCTTTCCGAAAGTACAAAGGCTAGGAGAGAGAAAGTACTTTTTATGTAATGCATAATTAAGTTATAGAATTTAATACTAGATGATGTGGTAAAAACAGTTAGAATTCATTTATTTATTTAAACCTATTTTTATACTGCCTTTCAACCATTCAAAGCAGTTTACAATTAACAAAGATAACAGGGCTGTGAAAGCACTCTGTTGTACAGTGAAATAATCAGTAAAGCGTAGTTAGTACTCACCTTTAAAGCGTAGTTACTCACCTGTAACAGGTGAATCTCCGGGAACAGCAGGAATTTAGTCTTCACATATGGGTATTGTCAATACCGACGGAGCATGCGCAGGAACGCTTTTAGGAGCATCCCTCAGCACATGCGTGCTGCCTTCCCGCTTTTCCAACTGTCCCTCTTCAGTTAAGTTTGTAGCTGAGTGAAAGGATAGAGGGAGAGAGGAAAGAGACAGAGAAATAGAGACAACTCCTAGGGGAGGTGGGTGGGTTGTGAAGACTAAATTCCTGCTGTTCCCGGAGATCACCTGTTACAGGTGAGTAACTACGCTATCTCCAGGAACAAGCAGGAATGTAGTCTTCACTTATGGGGACTCCCTAGCTGAAGATGCCAGGGAGATGGCCCCAGGAAGCTGCCACCTATAGTGAGGTGGGCCATGCTTCCTCCCATGGATCTCTGGCATCCTACCAGGGTTGGTGGGTAGGAGTTGAATTAAGTCTGAAAGATGTTGAAGAACAGCCTGGCCAAAGAAGGCATCCCGACGGGAGGCTTTATCTAGGCAGTAGTGGGCTGTGAAGGTGTGCAGCGAAGCCCAGTTGGCTGCTCGACAGATGTCATCGATAGACGCAGAGTGAAGGTTAGCCATAGAGGCTGCCATGGCTCTCACATTATGTGCTGTGACATGGCCTTGAAGAAGTCTCTTACTCTCATAAGTAAAGGATATGCATTGTGCAATCCATTTAGATAGAGTTCTTTTGGAGACTGGAAGTCCCAAATGACTAGAATCAAAAGAAACAAAAAGTTGAGAAGACTTTCTATGATGCTGTGTTCTTTGTAGGTAAAAAGCCAAGGCTCTTTTACAGTCCAAAGTATGAAGGTTCCTTTCTGCATTAGAGGCATGAGGCATTGGAAAGAATACAGGAAGGTAAATCGATTGATTTAAATGAAAATGCGAAACCACCTTTGGCATAAAATATGGATGAGTTCTGAGAACAACCTTATCATGGTGAAAACTTTGTATAAGGGGGATCAGCCACTAAAGCTTGCAATTCAACGTGCGGAGTGATTGAAATTAGGAAGATGACCTTCCAGGATAAAAACTTTAGGGTTGTAGTGGCTAAAGGTTCAAAGGGCGGTTTCATGAGCTGTCCGAGAACTAGATTTAAATCCCATGCCACCGGTGATGGCCTGATGGGAGGCTTTGTTAATAGAAAACCTCTCATAAATCTTGCTATGAGTGGATGAGAGGAAATTGGCTGTTCATGTAGAGGCTTATAGGAAGCTGCAATTGCACTAAGATGGACTCTTACTGAATTTGTTTTTAGACCAGAATTTGATAAATGAAGTAGGTACTCTAGTACCGATTCCAAAGGTATCACAAGGGGGTATAAGCCCTTTTGAGAACACCATATAGTAAAACATTTCCACTTGAAGGCATAAGAACGTGTTGTGGAAGGTTTTCTGGAAGCCTGAAGGACATCCTTTACTTGTTGGGAAAGGTTAAGATCCTGCAGGTCTAGGCTTTCAGCAACCAGGCCCTGAGATGCAGGGACTAGGGATTCGGGTGCCATAGCATCCCGTTCTCTTGGGAGGAGAAAGTCTGGAGCACACCCTAACTCCAGTGGTGCAGCTTGAGAGAGATGTAGAAGCAGGGGATACCACGTTTGTCGTGGCCACCGTGGCGCTATGAGAATCATACGACCTCTGTCTCTCTGAAGCTTGAAGAGTGTTTTGGGGATGAGGGGAATGGGTGGGAAGGCATAGAGGAAGTCCTGACCCCAGTGAAGGAGGAAGGTGTCCCTTTCCTGGCAATTGTGAGCCGGAATTCTGGAACAGAACCGGGGAAGTTTGGCATTCAGTGGACTTGCAAAGAGGTCTATGTCTGGGGTTCCCCAGATGTCAAATATCTTTATCAGCTGGTCTAGGTAGAGAAACCATTCGTGAGGCAGCAGTATTCGGCTGAGTTTGTCTGCCCAAAGGTTTTGAATGCCTGGAAGATATACCATGAGAAGGTGAATTTGATGATCTCTGGCGAGAGCCCATCGTCGTAAAACTTCGTTGCATAATGACAGAGAGCCTGTTCCACCCTGCTTGTTCACGTAGAACATGGCTACTTGATTGTCCGTTTGGACTAGGACTCTCTTGTAGCTGAGCTGGGCATGGAATACTCAAAGAGCTAGATAGATTGCTCCGAGTTCTAGGAGGTTTATGTGAAGACAAGCCTCCTGTGGGGAGTCCAGGTACCCTGGGTGGAGAGATGGTGCAGGTGTGCTCCCCATCCCACCTGTGATGCATCTGTTGTTAGGGTGGCCTGGAATGGGGGTTGTTGGAAAGGAAACCCCACTAAAAGATTCTCCAGTGATTGCCACCATTGTAGGGACAAGATCAGTCATTGTGAATTTGATATCTTGTCCGACAGACGTCCTGTGGCCTGTGTCCACTGTGTGGCTAGTGTCCACTGGGCTGCTCACATATGGAGGCGAGCATAGGAAACTACATGAACTGTGGATGCCATATGTCCCAGTAATTGCAGCAGTTCTCGAGCAGTTAGAGAGCACTTTCCCGCTGCTTGAGAAGGTAGTTGCATTATGCGAAGACAGCGGGGCTGTGGGAGGAAAGCCCTCGACTGTCCAGTATCTAGACAAGCTCCTATGAACTCCAGGGTCTGAGAAGGAACAAGTTGGGATTTTTGGAAGTTTATGACCAATCCCAAGTATAGGAGAATTCGCATTGTGCGAGACAGTGCAGAGCTGGCTTCTGGAATCGTGGGGGCTCGAATGAGCCAGTCGTCCAAGTAAGGGAAGACGAATATCCCTAGGGTTCGCAGGAATGCAGCTACTACTGCCATGCATTTCGTGAATACTCTTGGTGCCGAAGCCAGACCAAAAGGAAGAACCCTGTATTGGAGATGTTTTCCCTTGAAAAGGAATCGTAAGAATTTCCTGTGATCTGGATGGATCAGAATATGAGTATATGCATCCTTTAGATCAGGGGTCTCAAACACGCGGCCCGCGGGCCGCAGAACGTTGTGCGGCCCGCGACGGAGGGAAACAAAAAAGCCTGGCTTCTGCTGCTGCCGATGCCGCCGTGGCAGCGGCAGAATCGACTGTCAAATTTAAAAAAAAAAAACTGGCTTCTGCTGCTCAAGCAGCAAAATCAGCTGTCCTGCGGCCCCTTCCCCTCTGCCCGTAGATCCCTGAGTGTGTGCTCCATCAGCGGGTGCTTTTCAAGCCGCGAAGAGAGTATTCCCCTCTCGCGAGGCTTGAAAAGTGAATAGGCTTTAGCCACGCGAGAGGGAAATACTCTCTTCGCGGCTTAAAAAGCACCCGCTGATGAAGCACACTCAGGGCTCTCCGCGCAGAGGGGACGGGGCCGCGGAACAGCTGATTTTCTGCTGCAGCAGCAGAAGCCAGGTTTTTTTTTTTTATTTACCTGGGTTGATGGGGGGGGGGGGTAGGACTGGAAATGGGCTATTGGCAGGGGGGGTTATGACTGGAAATGGGCTATTGGCAGGGGGGGTTATGACTGGAAATGGGCTATTGGCAGGGGGGGTATGACTGGAAATGGGCTATTGGCAGGGGGGTTATGACTGGAAATGGGCTATTGGCAGGGGGGGTTATGACTGGAAATGGGCTATTAGCAGGGGGTTATGACTGGTAATGGGCTATTAGCAGGGGGGTTATGACTGGTAATGGGCTATTAGCAGGGGGGGTTATGACTGGTAATGGGCTATGGTGGGTCTAGGACTGGTTATGGGCAGGTGGGGGTTAGGAAGGCCGGGAGGTGGGCTGAGGGGGGGAGTTAGGACTGGTAATGAGCTATGGCGGGGCTGACTGAAATGGGGTAATGGGGGTTAGGGCTGGAAGTGGGCTATTGGCAGGGGGGGTTATGACTGGTAATGGGCTATGGTGGGGGCTAGGACTGGAAATGGGCAGATGGGGGTTAGGACTGGAGGTGGGCTGATTGGGGGGTTAGGACTGGAGGTGGGCTGATTGGGGGGTTAGGACTGGTAATGGCCTATGAGGGGAGGTAATACTGAAAATGGGGGTGATGGGGGATAAGACTGCAAGTGGGCTATGGGGGGGACTAGGACTGGTAATGGGCTATGGGGGGGTAAGACTGAAAATGGGGTGATGGGGGGTAAAACTGGAAGTGCGCTATGGGGAGGTTAGGACTGGTAATGGGCTATGGGGAGGTTAGGACTGGTAATGTGCTATGGGGGGTCTAGGACTGGTAATGGGCTGGGGGGTTGCTAGGACTGGAAATGGGCTGAGTGGAAGGGGGCTTGAAATGCAAATGGCTGATGGGGAGGGGGGCTTGGAATGGAAATGGGCTGTGAGGGGAGGGAGCTAGAATTGGAAATGGGCTGATGGGGGGCTAGGATTGGAAATGGGCTGATGGTGAGGCTAGGATAGGACTGGAAATGGACTGATGCAGGGACTAGAAGGGAGCGGATGCTGGGTGGGGCTGGAACTAGAAGGGAGCTGATGTTGGGGGAGGATTAGAATGGGATGGAGCTGGGAAAGTGAAATGGAGAGGGGAAAAATATTTTGTCTGGGAGAGAAGACAAATCTACAATTGGCCAGGTAATGGGAGAGTAAGTGGGGATTGAGGATGGAGGGGTAAAATTTGAGTGGATGAAATAGGAATGAGGAAAGAGAAAAAGGAGAAAGATTAGTATGTTAAAGCAGATGTAGAGAGAGAATGGAAAAAAAACTAGGAGAGAGAAGAAAGGGCAAATGGACAGCAGACGATGGAGAGTTAGCAGAAGACATGAAGAAACCAGAAGAAAGTGGCTGGAACAATTGCAACTGAAAAAAATGCACAAAAGGTAGAAAAATATCTCTTTATTTTGAATTTATTAACTGGAATATGTCAGCTCTGGGAAATGTGCATCATTAATGTTTGCGCTTTGTTTAGTACAAGAGGAAATTAATTTATAGTTTTATTTCTACAGAGTTGTTGTACATTCCAAGTTTGGCTTTTGAGGTTCCCAGTTTAATTATTGTCTTCCTGTTTCTAAATCTTTTAGTCTTTCTTTATCCATACTCATTAAAGAGGCATGTTTACTAAAAGTTAGTGTATGGTAACATTATGCAAATATTTATGCAAATGAGGCCCCGCGTCTTATGCGGCCCCCGGGTTACTTTACAAGTCCTCATTTGGCCCTCAAAGCAATTTGAGTTTGAGACCCCTGCTTTAGATCTAGAGAGCAAAGCCAATCCTTACTTTGAAGGTATGGCAGAAGAGTTCCCAGAGAAATCATTTTGAACTTTTCTCGGAACAGATATTTGTTCAATCCTCTGAGGTCCAGAATGGGTCTGTGCCCTCCTGTTTTCTTTGGAATAAGAAAATAGGGGGAGTAGAACCCTGTACCCTGATGGGGAATGGGCACTTCCTCTATTGCTTCCTGAGCAAGGAGTGTTGAGACCTCTTGATCCAGTAGATTGTCTGGAGAGGTTTGGGAATTGAACTATCTTACGAATGTAGGCGAGGGCATGCTGTAAAAATGAAGCTTGTACCACCCTCCCCTACAATGGACAGAGTCCAATTTTCTGCTGTTATTTGGTGCCATCTGTTGACAAAATGACACAACCTGCCTGGAATGTTTAGGGGTTCTGGACCCTTCAGAGGCAGGAAAGCTAAGCTCTCTAAGAAGGAGTCAAAGCCCTTGAGGGGGCTGAGCCTGTGGAGCTGGTTAAGCTCTCGGGCCTTTTGGCTTCTTTTGTTGTCTGGATTGTTGCTGTTGTCCCTTTTGGGCAACCTGACCCTGAGCTTGCCCTTGCTGGATATTGGATGGATAAAACTTCCTCTTTTTGCTGAAAAATGGTTTTTTACAGGTGTTCTTTTTGGCTGGAGTGGCTGTAGATTTTGACAATCTGTCCTGCAGTGTAAATAGCTCATGTATATAGTTAACCCAGTTATCCAAGTTTCTTTTCCCTGTTCAATGTAAAACCAGACACCTTGTCGTATGGTAGTTATGTTATGATGTAAACCGCGCTGATGCCGAATAGCGCGGTATATAAGAAACTGTAATAAATAAATAAAGTGAGATTGTCAGTATCTATCTCATTAGCCTTTTCCTGCCAATTCTTGCCAAAGAGGTTTTCTCCTGTGCAAGGGATGTTTCCTAATTTGTCCTGTACCAAAGTCTCCAAGTCTGATGCCTGAAGTCAGGTAATCCCACGTGCACCAATGGCAATAGCAGATGTTCTGCTGATGCATTCAAAGCAGTCAAAGGCTGCACGAATTACAAACTTGGAAACTTCTTGAGCATGCTTGACAAGAGTAAGGAAGTCTTGTCATTTGTCATCAGGGAGAAGGGGGCTCATAAACTCCAAGTCTCCTGTGACTTCTTTGAGGAACATTCCCATATATAAAATATATGAGCCGATCCTAGTTGAAAGCATGGAAGCCTGAAATGTTCGACGCCCAAAGGCGTCAAGAGTCCTGCATTCATGACCTGGAGGTTTGGATGCATGTCTTTTTGCACTTTTCATCCTACGCATGGCTGACTCCACTACCACTGAATGGTGTGGCAGCTGAGTCTTTTGAAAGCCAGGACATGGTGGAACTCTATACATAGTATTGAGTCTCCTAGAATGAGGAGATGTGGTCAAAGGTGTCTCCCACATTCTGAGCATCAAATCATGAAGGATTTCATGAATAGGCAGGGTAGCTGCCTCTTTGGGAGCCTTAGGGTATTGGAGTATTTCCAATTCCTTTGCTCTAGGTTCTTTTTCAGGAGCTACTGTGATTGATAGGCCTCAGGCCACATCACAAATAAAATCTAAAAAGACATGTCCTCCGTAGGAAACATTCTGCGTTGAGGAGAAGAGGAGTCTTCCGGAAGAAGTACTCTGGTACCAACAGAGTTATCTGAGTCATTGGAATCGGAAGATTCGAAGCATCTCTGATCCCGATGTTCATGCAAAGCACGGTATCGATCGAAGTCGGCACTGAGTTGGTCCGGTACCAATCTGTCGATGCCCGAAAAAGTTGGCATGGGCAGAATTCCCACCGGGGCTGGTACCGTCGGTGCTGGTACCGGTATCGGTACCAGTGCCTGCTGAACCGTCGGTAGCGGTGTCAATGGTACTGCAGCTGTAAGGAGAGCTGCAAGACTGCGTTCGATAGCGAGGAATCTCTGGTCCATCGACGCTGCCGATGCCTGGGTGTCGGTACCAGTAGAAGCATCCGGAACCCCTGAGCATGGCACCAGTAGTTCTGCCGAGGTTGAGGCCTCAACATCATCCTGGAGCCCCGTTAGTGCTTTGGAGGTTGAAGCCTCCCGCCGGGGCTGTTTTGCCGGTATAGTTTCCTCAAGGGCAATGCCAATGGCTTCTCGATGCTTGGAAGGAGATTTACCCTTTGAGGACCGGCTCTTATGTTTAGTTAGCACAGTTACTTACCTGTAACAGGTGATCTCCGGAACAGCAGGAATTAGTCTTCACACGTGGGAGACATCGCCGACGGAGCCCGCACGGGAATGCTCCCCAGCATCCAAACACAAAGCCTTTGGGAGCACCCCCCGCACCTGCGCGGTGGCTTCCCGCCCTTCCTACTGCCTCTCCCCAGTTGAGTACATAGCTGAGAGAGAGAGAGAGAGAGGAAGAGGAAGGAATAGAGAGATACAACTCCTAGGGGAGTTGGGTGGGCTGTGAAGACTAATTCCTGCTGTTCCAGAGATCACCTGTTACAGGTAAGTAACTGTGCTATCTCCAGGAACAAGCAGGAATGAGTCTTCACACGTGGGGACTCCCTAGCTGAGGGTGCCAGGGGAGATCCCAAAAAATGCGGAGCCCGGCAGGCAGGCATTTTCCCAACCTGGATCCCCGGCATCCCCTGAGGGATGGAGGGTAGGAGTTGAGAAGAAAAAAATTCCAGAGGAACAGCAAAACCAAAGACTACATGGGGAGAGTAGGCTTTAGAATGCAAGACAGTATCATTAACAATTTAATGAACTAGTACCACATAGAGTTCACCTACCGGATTGTAGGAAGGAGAACTGTGATGGAAAGTACCGTAGACCCAGTAGCGAAGTCTTCGAGGGAGGAGTAGCCTAGTGGTTGGGGCAAGGTACTTCAGGCCGGAAGGTCAGAGGTTCAAATCCCACTAGAGGACAGCAACCTTGGGCCGGAAGGACTGGGGTTTCTAGTCCCACAGATGCTCCTTGTGGTCTTGGGCAAGCCACTAAACCCTCCATTGCCCATGTTCTCTGGACAGAGAAGGACACCAACAGTCCCGATTCGAGGCCGCAAGTACTGCGTCTACGGTTCCGGGACCTGATTTCCAGGAAGGCATCGACGGGGTCGATGGCACCGACGGAACCGCAGTAATCGGCCTCGGCCCCGACCCCGGCCTCAGGGACGGCACCGCCCTCGGCGTAGAAAGGGGGTCCGAAGCACTCGGAGAGCAGAGGTCAGCAATCTCTGCACTGTGTCGCCCGAAACTTGTCGTAAACAAGCCCTCAAGACTGGATATCGACCCGAGACAGGGCATCGAACCGAGCGAGGGGACCGACCCCCTCCTAGAGGGCCCCGGCGGCGGCGGTGGCGGTGTCGGCGAAGCTGAACCCAGAAAGCGAATCGGGATCGCATCGATTGGTGCCGCAGGCATCGAGGACCCCCGAGGGCGAAGCTCGGTGAAGGGGGAGACACCCGACACCAGCGACGACTGCGGGAGATAAGTACCGCTAGACGCCGGTACTCCTCTCGAGCCTGTCTTACTGCAAGGAGAAACCCTCCGGGGCTTATTAACCGGCCCCGAGGGTACCCAGGTAACCCGGCGACGGGCCCCGGCGGGGAGTGAAACGCACAACCCCGGCACCGGCGCCTTGGCGCTTCTTGACGCCGGGACCAACCCCGCTGTTGGCTGGGATGACGGGCAACCCGGCTGGGTCGAATCGATCGAGGTCCCCGAGGCCCCCCTACTAGCGACGAGCGGAGCACTCGACGTCCGCATCAATGCCAGGGGATTGCCCGTCCGGGACAGATCGATAGGTCCCGAAGGTACCGGGGGAGCCAGGCTGCGACCCCTGGTGAGGAGTGGAGCACTCGATACCGATGCCGGCGCCGGGGAGGCGGCGCTGCTTAAAACCGGTACCACCCCGCACAGGACTGGGATGCAGGAAAGCCAGTCCAGGCCGAATCGAGCGGCCCCAAAGGTACCAAGGGCACCAGATGACGATCCCCGGCTACAAGGGAAACACTCGACGCCGATGCCGAGGAATCGGTACCGCCCGAAGCGGGTACCACCTCCGCGCATGGCGGGGATGTAGGAACGCCAGACTGGGTCGAGACGATTGGCCCCGAAGGTGCTGAGGACACCAGCTGATGATCCCCGGTGAAGAGTAAAACACTCGGCGCCGACGCCGGAGGATCGGTACCGCCCGAGGCGGGCACCACCCCCGCGCATGGCTGGGATGCAGGAAAGTCAGACTGGGTCGAGTCGATCGGCCCCGGAGGCGCCGAGGATACCAGCTGACGATCCCCGGCGAAGAGTGGAACACTCGACGCCGATGCCAGGGAATCGGCACCGCTCGAAGCGGATACCACCCTCGAGCACGGCTCGGGAATGTTCTGTGAGGAGCTAACCCCAGGAACAACCCGAAACCCCGCAGATGCTTTGGAGCCCGAAGACTCCTGCCGGGGTTTATTTGCCAAGGAGGACTCGAGGGGGAGGCCGGAGCCGTCGTCATGCCGCGCATGAGACTCACCTCTCAAGACTTGGCTAGTCTTAACAGACTTTTGTGTTGTTACCTGATCCTGGAGAGAAGAGAAAACCGATGACCGCACCTTAGGAGGAAAACGTCATCGAGGGACACCCGAAAAAGGGAAGGTCTTCTCCCGATACTGAAGCCCGGAGGACCGGGGAAAAAGGGATCAGGATCCAAACAGGAGAGGCACCAGGCAGTGGAGTCTAAGCAGAAAACGGAGTCTCCACAGTGAGAGCACTTCTTAGGGGAAGAAGGCTCCATGCTGGAAAGCCCGGCAGCCTCAAAAGGACCAGAGGGAAACTTCCCTCGAGTGATTAAAGAAGAAAAAAACACCGGTGAAGCAGGTGACGGCGGGAAAAAAGTCCGCGACCACAAGAAACAAGAAAAGGAAAAGAAAAGAAAGGAGTTTCTGCGGTAGCAGGAGGAACGTCCTGCTTGTTCCGCGGAAAATGAAAAACTGGGGAGAGGCAGTAGGAAGGGCGGGAAGCCACCGCGCAGGCGCGGGAGGTGCTCCCAAAGGCTTTGTGTTTGGATGCTGGGGAGCATTCCCGTGCGGGCTCCGTCGGCGACGTCTCCCACGTGTGAAGACTCATTCCTGCTTGTTCCTGGAGATACCCGAGATCCATGGGAGGAAGACGAGGCTCTGGAAGAAGTCGATGCAATGGACATCGCATCTGAAGAAAAGAGGGTACCGAGCTTTGCAGCCCGGTTCTGTCTTCCTCTTTTAGTCATCCCCATACAAGAGGAACACTCCAATGGAGAATGTTCAGGGCCTAAACATTTGAGACACCAGTCATGGGTGTCGGTGATGGAAATGGTACCGCCACACTTAGTACATTTTTTTAAACCACTAGCTGGTTTTTCCATTTTTCAGGAAAATGGGGCCTAATGCCCAAAATGGCGCCTATCACCAGAAAGAAAAAGTTTCTGAAGAGAAACACTTTAGAAGTACACTATATATTTTTTTTTTTTAAAAAGAAGAAAAGAGAACCGGCAGTACCAGTAGGCGTCAAGCGGAGGCAGGCGCGACCACAAGAAAAACCAAGGAGCGGAACCCAAAGGAACAGGCCTACATGCAAAAATATTAATGTGCAAATGATTTTTCGGCCGGAGGCCTTCTTCAGGAGTCTAATAATCCACTATTAAATACCAGCCGGTAATTTTGCTGAGTGAAGACGAATACATCGAGAACATGCCTGTTCCTTTGGGTTCCGCTCCTTGGTTTTACTTGCCTCTGCAGACACCTTCTTCTCCTGTGGTTTGGCGACCACAAGAAAAACAAGTTTAAAGAAAACATTTTCTGCGGTGACAGGGTATGTGACCTGTCGGCTCCATGGAAAACGAAGAACTAAAGAGGGACAGTTGGAAAGGCAGCGCGCATGTGCTGAGGGATGCTCCCAAAAGCGTTCCTATTGGACGCTGGGGAGCGTTCCCGCGCAGGCTCCGTCGGTACTGACGAAACCCATATGTGAAGACTACATTCCTGCTTGTTCCTGGAGATCAGGTGTTCTCTGGGGACAGTAGGAATCAGTCCTCACATATGGGTGATGTCGGCACAGAAACATCTCCCCAGCTTTCATGTATGCGTGGTCCCCTTCCTGCCCAAGAGTGCCATCTTGCCTCAGTCTAATGACATAGCTAAGATGTCAAAATTAAAATATGGTAAAGAAGTAACTCCAAGGAGAGGAGGGATGATTAAAAGGACTGATTCCTGCTGTCCCTGGGGAACACCTGTTACAGATGAGTAACTATGCTTTCTCTGGGAACAAGCAGGAAGTCAGTCCTCACATATGTGACTCCCCAGCTACAGATTACTGAAGACCTGTACAAAATGCCACGATTGACCAGAGAAGGCGAGTCATGAGCTGCAGCAGTTGAGCTCCAACTAGGAGACTTTCACAAGACCCAAGTGTCTGGCAAGGAACCAGCACCCGGTAGTCTGAACATAGAAAGGTTGGAGGGCAGGAGTTGCCTACACTCTGAAGAGGTTATGGAGTATGGCCTGGCCGAATGCACTGTCCTGTCAGGACTCCCTCTCCAGGCAGAAGTGAGCTGCGAAGGTATGAACCGAAGACCAGGTGGCGGCCCGGTAGAAGTCCATTAAAAGTACGGAACACCAATTTGCCACGGAGGTAGCCATGGCCCTGATGCAGAGTGCTGTGACCCGGTGGTCTAGTGAGATCCCAGCCTGCTCATAGATGAGGGCAATGCAGTCTGCCACCAAAGTGGATTGAGTTTGCTTGGTCACTGGAAGCCCCAGGTGACTGGGGTCATAGGAGACGAAACGCTGAGGCGCTTTTCAGTGGCCCTGGATCCGTTGCAGATAGAAGGAAAGGGCCCTCTTACAATCCAGAGTATGAAGAACAGTCTCCACCTTGACGGTATGAAGCATCTGGAAGAAGGTGGGGAGCACCAACTCCTGAGTGAGATGGAAGGGGGATACCACCTTTGGCAAGAACTTGGGGTGTGTATGGAGCATCACTCTGTACTTGTAGAACCCTGTGTACAGCCACTCTGCCATCAGAGCCTGGAGCTCGCTGACATAAATGTCACGAGAAAGATGACCTTCAGGAGAGAGGTACCACAAGTGGCAAGAAGCCAGAGGCTCAAACAGCAGCTTAGTGAGCTGTGAAAGCACCACATTGAGATCCCACTCCACCATTGGAGGGCGGATGGGGGAGCTTGGCCAACATGAAGCCCCGCAGGAAACGAGAAACAAGGGTCTGTGCTGAGAGGGGCTTGCCTTCAACCGAGTGGTGTGGCGCCAAAATAGCACTCAGGTGCACACTGACTGAGTTGGACTTCAGCCCCACCTGGGACAGATGGAGTGGAATGGAATGGAATACTGGCTACACCGAGCAGGCGCACCATAATGAAAATTGATGCCACTTGAAGGCGTATGCCCTTCTTGTATAGGCCTTGTGGGAGGCCAGAAAGACCTCCATGTCTCATGGGAGGTTGAAGAGAGCTAGAGCTCCCTTTCAGCAGCCAAGCTGTGAGCAACAGTGACCTGAGATTGGGTGCAGGAGAGAGCCCTCCTCCTGTGAAAGTAGTCCTAGGCGTGGGCTCAGGGGAATCGGAGACGCCGCTGCTAGGTAGAGAAGCAGTGGGAACCAGGGCTGCCTGGGCCACCGGGTGGGGCTATCAGTATCAGTGATGCCCTGTCGTGCTGGACGAAGAGGGTCTTAGAGACCAGCAGTGTTGGCGGGAAGGCGTAAAGAACGCCCTTCATCCATGGAATGAGGAATGCATCTGCCGCCACCTGAGACTGCTGTGGCTGGAGGAAGCAGAAGCGGGGCAACTGTATGTTGTCCGGGCTGGTAAACAGGTCCACTAGGGGAAAGCCCTAGAGTCCAAACAGCCAGGCGGCCACTCTGGGGTCCAGGCACCATTCATGCAGCTGGAGGACTCTGCTCAGCCTGTCCACCAGGGCACTGTTCTGCCCCGGGTCATAGACCACCCACAGGAGCATCCCATTGCGTATGGCATATGAGCAGAGGGCTACCGCCTCCTGGAAGAGGAACTATGACCCCATGCCCCCTTGCTTGTTGACATAGAATATTGCGACTTGGGTGTTCGTCTGGACAAGCACCGACTGCTGCTGTAACCGGTGGTAGAAGGCTAGGACCACCAACAATATCGCACAGAACTCCAGGAAGTTGATCTACAATTGGCATTCCGTCTGGAAGCAACTGTCTTGCTGCAGAGGTCCTTGCAATGAGCTCCCCATCCCAACAGGGAGGTGTCCATGGTAAGAACCCTCTGTGGGGTGGATGCCTGGAAGGGCATCCCGGCCTGAAGGTGGCGGGGAATATGCCACCAGTGGAGGGAGGCCACCAGCTGGCGGTTCACTCTTATCCTGTCTCGAAGCCTGCTCGTGGCTTGTGTCCACTGGAAGTGGCGGCACCACTAAGCTGCCCTCATATGCAGGTGGAGAAGGTGGCAAGCAGACACTGAATAGCGGTGCTGCACCATTGTAGCTAGTGTCTGGAGGTATTCTGTCCTCTCCAGAGGGAGGAAGGCCTTGGCCTGGAAGGTGTCTAGCTGAGCCCCTATGACCTCCAGGCACTGAACCGGAGAGAGGTGGGACTTGGGGTAGTTGATGATGAACCCCAGATGCTGCAGGACGAGAGTGGTGTGCTCAGTGGCGTGGTGCATCTCTGCAGCTGTGCCTCCCCTTATGAGTTAGTCATCCAGGAAGGGAAAGATGAAGGTCCCTTAGAGATGAAGGTGGGTTGCGACCACTACTAGGCACTTGGTGAAGACTTGGCAGGGAGGCCAGCCAGAAGGGCAGCACCTTGTATTGGTAGTGACTTCCTCCCACCACAAACCGGAGGTATTTTCGGTGGCTGGGATGTGTGTATAAGCATCCATTCAGGTCTAAGGAGTATAGCCAGTCTCCCTGCTGGAGGTATGGCAGCAGTGTTCTAAGGGAGAGCATCTTGAACCTCTCCCGCACCAGAAATATGTTCAGGTCCCACAGGTCCAGGATGAGCCTGAAGCCCCATGTTTGCTTGGGAATGAGGAAATACCTGGAGTAGAAGCCTTTGCCCCAGAGATTTTTGGGCATTGGTTCTACCGCCTTGTCCTCAAGAAGGCCTGTGAGCTTGGTGAGGAGCAGAGTCTGGTGAAGGAGAGGCCTTACAGGTTCTTCTGGAAAGACAATGGTGGCATCCGTGGAGGCTGCGGCAACCCTCCCTGACTATTCGCAGTACCCAGGAATCGGTGGTGATGGAGGACCACCTGTGGGCAAACAGGGCCAGATGCCCCCTGTAGGCTGCTGAGTGCCTCCTGCAAGAGAGGAGATCATGCCCTCTAGGCTGGGCCGTGGCCGGTGCCTGGAGGGTCTTCTGCTTACAAGGATCATGCCCTTGGCCCTTGGACTGTTGCCCTTGCTGTGGAGCAGAGGCGGTTTGGTACTATGGAGCATTACCAAAAACCCCTTTTCTATCGGGATGAAAGGTTTCTTCTGTGGGGCTTTCTTACGGGGATGCACCAAGGTCTTTTTAGAGAATCTGGTCCTAGTCAGGAACTCACTCTGCCATAGGTTCCCAAAGAGTTTGTCTGCGATGCAAGGGACATCGAAGAGTTTCTCCTGGACCCATCACTCGAGGTTAGACAACTGCAGCCATGCCTGGCATCAGGTCTTGATGTCCACGGTGGCCACTCTGGCTGAGGACTCAAAGTTACTGTATGCTGTTCAAGGCCAGTGACTTGAACCGCTGGAGAGGTTCCCCGTCGAGGCTTGCAGAGAAACCGGCGAGCTCCCTTGCCAGTTCCTTGAGGTACATGCCAATGTACAACTGGTAGGATTGGACTCGCAAAGCTAGCATCAAGCTCAGGAAGCATTTTTGGCCGAGAGGTCTGGGCCTCCCTACCGAGGGCACAGAGGAATGAGTCTTTCGGCTCCTGAGTTGCCGCATGGCTGACTCGACGACCATGGAGTTCATAGGGAGCTGGGTTTTTTGGAACCCTGGGCTTCGGCGGACTTGGTACATGGAGTCAAGCTGTCTGCTCACTATGGGCACCAATGCCAGTGTTTCCCACATGCAGAGGCGGCGGCACTCAAGGATCGGAGGGACGGGCACCATGAGGGCCTCCTTCGGAGGGTCCTCATACTGGAGGATCTTGTTCCTTCATGCGAGGGCCCTCTTTCGCCTCGGTCTCAAATGCGAGTGCCTTTGCCATATCCCACATGAAATACAGGAAGGCATCATCCTCTGGTGAGGAACAGCGCCAGGACACCGGTGGAGACTAGTCCGAGGGCACGTCTCAGTTTTGCTGTGTGTCCGAGAACTCCTCATCCTTGGTCTCCCACTCTGACGAAGTCAGAGGAAGAATCCGAAGCTCCGCAACTCCCACGGTTGAGGCCCAAAGGCCTGCAAACCCCCGGAAGACCTGCTGATGAACTCTCTCCAGGCCAGTGGTGCTCAAGGATCAGCTCACGCCCAGGGAAACCCTCGATGTTGAGGTTCAGTCATCAGGGCACATGAATCGGTGGAACCAGACATCAGCGCCCACTGCTGGGCTAGGAGGGCAGAGGATACTGCACTCCAAGGCCGCCATCCTGGTCTACATGCTAGTTGGCTCCACAGCCTTCAATGTGGGCACCGATGGCTTCGGGCCAGGTGTCGTTTCTGTCGAGGAGTCCTCAAACCAGGATGGCCTCAGAGGTGGCGAGGCCGATCACCCGATGCCGACGACTCCTTCCAGGGCAGCTTATGAGGCCGCTCCTGCTCTGACGCTGGGGACTGCGAGGCCTGGTGTGGGATTTACTCGCTTTTCCAGACTGGTCCCCCCAAGGCGGCTTTGTAGTTTAAGCTCTTCTTGTGTTCCATCTTCAGAGATTTACTCTCGGAGAACCCACGGCCATGGAACTCCGAGGGGCCCTGGCATCGCTGGACACAGAGGTACTGGAGGGGGCCCTGGAGCATGGTATCGCCGGGGACTCTGGTGCAGAGTTGGATTTATGGAAGAACTTTTCCTGCTGCAACTGATGGCTCTTGATGGTCTTTGTGGACATGGACTTGCAGAGGTCACAGTCAGAGTTGTCATGGTCTGGCCATGAGGCAACGGAGGCAGAAGTTATGCAGATCAGTGAAACACATCATCTTTCTGCATTGATCACATTTTATGAAGCTGCTGGAGGCCATGGGAAAAATGGGCCCTGCCACCCAGGTGAGGGCCCAAGGCCCACCAGCTAAAAAAGGGCACGAAACTCCAGTCGAGGGACACCTCGAGAAAAATAAAGAAAATGAACTCGAAGAGTAAAGCCGAGACGAGCTGGCTCGGGGGCAGGAAGAGGAACCGGTACATATACCGGAAAAAAGATAATTTTAAGATAAAGAGAGACACTTGTTCCAGGGAAACAGGACAGACATCTGGCGAGCTCCGTGGAAAAAAGGAGACTGAGGCAAGATGGCACCCTTGGATGGGAAGGGAACCACGCATTACTGGTAAATTTCCCAAAGGTTCTCTTTGAAAGCTGGGGAGATGCTTCTGTCGGTGTCAATGTCACCCATATGAGACTTCCTGCTTGTTCCCAGAGAAATCAACATTATAACATTTACAACTATTTACAGTGTAGGTGTAGGTAATCAAAAGATCAACATTGTGAAGTACTGAGTCCAATTCCAATATGTATATGGGGTTGTTCTAATTGTATATGACTAGGGTGGTTGGGACTCTTGGGTTAAGATTATGTTGTATTCTTCTTGGAAGAGAGATGATTTTACTTTCTTTTGGAATTCAATCAAGTCCAAGCATCCTCAAAGTCGGGGATAAGGAGTTTCAAAGTGTGGGGGCAAATAGAGTGAATGCTCTGTTACAAGTTGACTGCTTGCTCCTAATCTTCTGGGATGGGATGAGAAGGAGATTGCAGGTGCTGTTTCTTCATAGACTTTCGGTTTGGGGAATGGAGAGCAGAGTCTGAAGGCAGGTGGTGAATTCTTTGTGTAAGATTTTGAATATTGTGGTAAGAGCTTTGTATCTGATTCTTGCAATGATAGGAAACCAATGTAATTGCGTAAGTATGGGAGTGATGTGTGCTCGACGGGGGGCTCTGGAGATTATTTGTGCTGCGGTGTTCTGGGCTAACTGTAGAAAGTGAAGGGTATTCTTGGGAAGGCCTTGGTAAATTATGTTATAATAGTCCAGGGTACGCACGGTCATAGTCTGGCAGACAGTTCGTAATAAATCTGGGGCAAGTAGTGGAAAGATTTCTCAGACTTCTTAATTTATGGTAGACGGGGGTAGTTGTCCTCTTTATGTGTGTATGGAAGATTAGCTGTTGATCTATTGCAATACCCAGATATTTTACTTCTTTTTTTAATTTTGATGGTCACCGTGTAGTTGCAGTGTCTTGAGGTTGAAAGAAGGATAGGTTGGTGGTTATGAATAGAGCTTCTGTTTTCTCTTGGCTGATATTCAGGTTATGAAAACTGAACCATTTTCTTACTTCAATGAAGCACTTCTGCAGGCAGGTGGTGGTAGGAGAGGGTCAATGTTAGTGAAGAACAATGTCATCAGCATATATGGGTTTTAAAAAAGTTCTGGACAAGTTCCTGGAGGAAAGTCCATAAATCATTATTAAAGTGCAGACATCCACTGTCTATCCTTGAGGCATTTCTAACAGGGGCTATACATTTCAAGCAAAGATAAGAGTTTGTGGCTTTTTATATTACTAGCTCTCTGCCTGGGAGCTCTTAAAAGGGTTTTGGTACATTTTTAAAACAAAGTTACAATCTTTTTGGTGCTTTAGTTTAAAAGGAGAAATATTTTCTTTAGTGGGGTAGGTTTAAAATTCTGCTTTAGTATCTTTCTCAGCTCTTTGAAGCAACTGACACCTAATCAGGTGTTTGTTTCCTCCCTATCCCCCAACTCCCACCCACCCCTAGCGAACAGTTTTGCTTTATAGGGCTCCTCCCCAATTAACTATACTCAGGGACTTTGAACAGCACAATTTGAACATACAGTGGAACCTCAGTTTTCGTGATTAATCCGTTCGAAAAAGTCTGAATAAAACCGAATGTATGAAAACTGAAGCAATATTTCCCATAAGAAATAATGTAAATCCAATTAATCTGTTCCAGACACCCCAAAATATTAACAAAAAATACATTTTATAGATAACTACTATATTTTTAAATACCGAAAACAATGAGAAATAAATATGAATGACTAATGAAATGGATAAATGAACATTTAACATCACTGTTACCTTTATTGAAGACTCTTGTCGGCATATGGAAGACAGTCAATCAGCAAGAGAATCAAAATAAAGAAAATACCACTTCTGGCCACAAGATGGTGCTCCATTTTCAACTGTACGAAAACCGAGACAATGTACGAAAACCGGGACAAAATCTTGACGAAAAAAGTCAACGAAAACTGAATCATACGAAAACTAGGGCATACGAAAACCGAGGTTTGACTGTACTTAAAGAGATTTAACTGCTTTTTCGCTGAAAGGACAGCTGGGAAACCGGCTGGTACTTTTGTAGATCTCTCTCTTTTGTTTTAACAGATAACTAAGCTCCACGAACTGAACGATGGCTGGGAAAAAATCATATTGCTAAAGCTGTTGCCCCCATTACAGCTTCTGCCTCTGTCCAGAGGTCCCAATGCCAGTTGAAGGACTGGTTCCATGAGCAGGGTGCCTGCATGCTGAAGCTCTCAGGAAACAAGTGGAGGAACTCAGTGAGGAGGCGCAAGGCTGAGGAGCATTCAAAACAGTGAGAAATACACTGATAAGATGCTTCCTGCAACATCCAAGTTCTCCAGCAGAGGAGAAGATGGGTGCCTACAGAATGACAAAGGTTGGATACAAGTCACCAGGGGCCTGCAGAATCACCAATCCAACTTCTCCAGCCCTTGAATTGAAGAACCATTATGCAGCCCTGGAAGAGGAGGTGGTGAAATTATCCTTGGAAAGGGAAGAACCAGAGCTCAAGTACCCCAAAGATGCAGAATCAGTGACCATAAGGAAGCGAAGGGTAGTGGTGGTTAGCAACTCTCTTCTGAGGGGTACCGAGGTATCCATCTGTCGACCAGACTTGATGTCCAGAGAGATATGCTGTCTGCCAAGTGTCAAAATCCATATGGAATGGGAAGCATTTCAGAGAATGCTACCCTGGAAGCTCTGGATTTCAACTTCCTACCTAAAAGCCTAAATTTGGCCTCCAGAACCTCTCTCCCACACTTTCCCATGTCATTGGTATCAACATGTACTAAGACAGCAGACTCCTCCCCAGTTGTATCTAAAACCTTGTCTAGGTGGTGCATAAAGTCTGCTACCTTTGCATCATTCAGGCATGTTACCAGGCAATCCTCACATCCACCAGCCATTCAGCTGTCAACATGCCTAATGATCGAAACACTAACTATAATGGCTGTCCTAACCCTTCCCTAATGAGCACATGGTTCTGGAGAAGCCTCCTCTGTGTGAGAGGGTTTTATATACCAGGCTATAATTTATTCAGAAAGGAGAGGGTAGGAAGAAGGGGAGGAGGAGTGGCATTCTATGTAAAAATAATATTAAAGCTTTGGAATAACAGAGCTTAAAAGGGAGAGAGGAAGCACTGTGGGTTAAACTAGAAAGAGGGAAAGAGAAATCTATTTACATTGGTGTGATATACAGACCTCTCTCACAAGAGGAAGAGGTGGATGGAGAGTTAATTGAAGACATACGCAGCATTGTTAGGAAAGGGGAAGTGCTACTGATAGGGAATTTCAATATGCCAGATGTTGATTGGCACATTCCTGCTGCAGTATCATCTAGAAGTAAGGAGATCCTGGAATCTCTACAGGGAGAATTATTTAGGCAATTGGTAACAGACCTCACACGTGAAGGGGCCATACTGGACTTCATGCTTACCAATGGTGAAAATGTTCCTGATGTTATAGTAGGAGATCATTTTGCATCCAGTGATCACCAGATGGTGTGGTTCAGTATTAGGACTAGGGCTGTTAGAATCCATTCAAAAGCGAGGGTCTTAAACTTTAGGAAAACTAACTTTGTTAAGATGGGCCAATACCTCAGGGAGTCATTAGCGGGATGGGAACAGCTGGGGGATGTAGAAAATCAGAGGGCAAAACTGAAAGGGGATATTTTAAGGGCAACCAGCTTTTTTGTTAAAATGTAAATAAAAGGTAAGAGGAAAAGGAGACTGCTATGGTTTTCAAAAGAAGTAGCTGAAAAGGTGAAGAGGGAGGCCTTCATGAAATACAAGAGATCACAGAGAGAGGAAGACAAGCATCTATATTTGGAAATATTAGAGAAGCTAGCAAAGTAGTCAGGAAAGCAAAGATTCAAAAAAGAGGAGGAAATAGCCAATGCAATAAAATGGGGGGATAAGACATTTTTCAGATATGTTAGTGAGAAGAGGAAGAGCAAAAGTGGTATTGTCAGACTCAAGGGTGCAGGGGAGGAATATGTAGAAGCTGATGAGGATAAAGCGGAATTGCTTACCAAATATTTTTGTTCTGTGTTCACAAATGAAGAACCAGGAACAGGACCTCAGAAAACACCGACAAACAGGAACAGAAGTAAGGGGCATCTTGAACAATTTTAGAAGACTATGTTTGCGGTAAATTAGCTAAACTTAAAGTAGACAAAGCGATACAACCGGATGGGATACACCCTAGAATACTAAGGGACCTTGGGAACGTTCTAGCAGGTCCACTGACTGACCTTTTCAATACCTCGTTGGAGTCGGGAGTGGTGCCAAAGGACTGGAGTGAGGCTCACATGGCCCCTTTACACAAAAGCAGAAGTAAGGATGTGGTTGAAAACTACAGGCCGGTTAGTTTAACTTCGGTGGTGAGTAAATTATTGGAAGTGCTGCTAAAAGAGAAAATAGTGAGGTTTCTGGAGTCCAGTGGATTACAAGATCCAAGACAGCATGGATTCACCAGAGGCAGGTCTTGTCAGACAAATCCGATTGATTTCTTTGACTGGGTGATCAGGGAGTTGGACCGAGGGAGAGCCCTAAATGTGGTGTATTTAGATTTCAGTAAAGCCTTTGACACTGTTCCTCACAGGCGACTTATAAACAAAACTGAGCACCCTAGGGATGGACCTTAAAGCATAGTTACTCACCTGTAACAGGTGATCTCCAGGAACAGAAGGAATTTAGTCTTCACATATGGGTATCGTCGGTACCGACGGAGCCTGCGCGGGAACGCTCCCCAGCATCCAATTAGAAAGCTTTTGGGAGCATCCCACAGCGCCTGCATGCTGCCTTCCCGCCTTTCCCAACTGCCTCTCTCCAGTTGAGTTTAAAGTTGAGACAAAGAGAGAGAGAGGGAAAGAGAAAGATAGAGAGATACAACTCCTAGGGGAGGTGGGTGGGTTGTGAAGACTAAATTCCTGCTGTTCCCGGAGATCACCCGTTACAGGTGAGTAACTATGCTATCTCCAGGAACAAGCAGGAATGTAGTCTTCACATATGGGGACTCCCTAGCTTTATATGCCAGGGAGAAAACCCCAGAAGTTGTGTGTCCCTGTGAAAGGGCTCCACTTCCCCCCATGGATCTCTGGCATCCAACCAGGGATGGTGGGTAGGAGTTGATTAGGTATGGAACAGGTGTTGGAGAACAGCCTGACCAAACAAGGCATCCCGGCGGGAGTCCTTGTCCAAGCAGTAATGGGCTGTGAAGGTATGAACCGAGGCCCAAGTGGCTGCTCGACAGATGTCGTCGATAGACACAGAGTGCAGATAAGCCATTGAAGCTGCCATGGCTCTCACATTGTGAGCTGTGACATGGCCCTCCAAAGTAAGATTCTTACTCCGATAGGCAAACGAAATACACTGTGCAATCTAGTTGGACAGTGTTCTCTTGGCGACTGGAAGACCCAAATGAGAAGGATCAAAAGCAACAAAGAGTTGAGAGGACTTTCTATGTTGCTGTGTTCTTTGTAAGTAAAAGGCTAAAGCTCTTTTACAGTCCAAAGTATGAAGATTCCTTTCCGCATTTGATGCATGAGGCCTTGGAAAAAACACAGGTAGGTAGACCGCTTGGTTTGGATGAAAAGGCGAGACCACCTTTGGCATAAAGTGTGGATGAGTCCTAAGGACTACCTTGTCATGATGGAACCTTGTATAAGGTGGATCAGCCACTAGTGCCTGCAACTCACTGATGCGAAATGATGTGATGTGATGTGATTGCAATGAGAAAGATAACCTTCCAGGAAAGGAATTTCAATGAGGTAGTAGCTAAGGGTTCAAAAGGTGGCTTCATGAGCTGGCCAAGAACCAGGTTTAAGTTCCATGCCACCGGTGGTGGCCTAATGGGAGGCTTAGTTAGAAGGCAGCCTCTCATAAATCTTGCTATAAGAGGATGGGAGGAAATAGGTTGTCCATTTAAAGGCATGAAAGAAGCTGCAATAGCACTCAAATGGACTCTTACTGAGTTAGTCTTAAATACTGCATTGGATAAATGAAGGAGATACTCCAGTAATGATTCCAGAGGTATCGCAAAGGGGCTAAGACTCTTCTGCGAGCACCATATGGTAAACCTTTTCCACTTGAAAGCATAAGAGCGTCTTGTGGAAGGCTTTCTGGAAACATAAAGGATATCTTTTACTTGCTGAGAAAGGTTAAGATCATGAAGATCTAGGCCTTCAGCAACCAAGCCCTGAGATGCAGAGACTGGGGATTGGGATGCCATAACATTCCGTCCTCCTGAGACAGGAGATCTGGAGCAGACCCTAACTCCAGAGAGGGAGCATGAGAGAGATGTAGAAGCAGAGGGTACCACACTTGCCGTGGCCAATGTGGAGCTATGAGAATCATATGGCCTCTGTCTCTCTGAAGATTGAACAGGGTTTTGGGAATTAGGGGAATGGGTAGAAAGGCATAAAGGAAGGCTTGACCCCAATGAAGGAGGAAAGCATCCCTGGCCTGAGAGCCCTGCGCCGGAATTCTGGAACAGAACCGGGGAAGTTTGGCATTCAACGGACTTGCAAAGAGGTCTATGTCCGGGGTTCCCCAAATTTGAAAAATCTTGGCCAACTGGTCTGCATGTAGAGACCAGTCGTGTGGAAGCAGAACTCGACTGAGTCTGTCTGCCCAAGAGTTTTGGATGCCTGGAAGATACACTGCCAGGAGATAAATCTGATGCTCTCTGGCGAGGGCCCATAGTCGCAAAGCTTTGTTGCAAAGCGACAGAGAGCCTGATCCTCCCTGCTTGTTCACATAGAACATGGCTACTTGATTGTCCGTATGAATGAGGACTGTCCTGTAGCTGAGCAGGGTGTGGAACACTCGAAGAGCAAGGCAGATCGCTCTGAGCTCTAAGAGACTGATGTGTAGATGAGTCTCTTGTGGAGTCCGAGTGCCTTGGGTGGAGAGGTCTTGCAGATGATCTCCCCAACCCATTGGTGAAGCATCTGTTGTGAGAGTTGCCTGGGATAAAGGTTGTTGGAATGGGGACCCCACCAACAGGTTTTGAGTGGACTGCCACCATTGGAAGGACAAAATAAGGCGATTGGTGTTTGCTATTTTGTCTGACAGGCACCCTGATGCCTGGGTCCATTGAGTGGATAAAGTCCACTCGGCTGCTCTCATGTGGAGGCGAGCATAAGGAACCACATGCACGGTAGAAGCCATGTGGCCTAGTAGTTGTAACATTTCTCGAGCAGTGAGATGAGGCTTTAGCACTGCTTGAGAAGCTAACTGCACCATGCGAAGGCAACGGGTCTGGGGAAGATAGGCCCTTGCTTTTCTGGTATCCAGCAAAGCTCCTATGAACTCTAGAGACTGAGTGGGAGTCAGGCTGGATTTTGGGATGTTTATGACCAGACCCAAATACTGAAGGATACGCATTGTGCAAGATGGAGAAGTCCTGGCCTCTGACTCTGATGGGGCTCGAATGAGTCAGTCGTCTAAGTAGGGGAAGACGAATATTCCTAGAGTGCGAAGAAATGCTGCTACCACAGCCATGCATTTTGTAAACACCCTTGGTGCTGAGGCCAGGCCAAAAGGAAGCACCCTGTATTGGTAGTGCTTTCCTTGAAAAAGGAACCATAGGAATCTTCTGTGAGTTGGATGGATGAGAACATGGGTGTACGCATCCTTGAGATCTAGAGAACAAAGCCAATCCTGACTCTGAAGGTATGGCAGCAGATTTCCCAGAGAAATCATCTTGAATTTCTCTTTGAACAGGAATTTGTTCAATTCTCTGAGGTCTAAAATAGGTCTGTCTCCCCCTGTTTTCTTTGGGATAAGGAAATAGGGGGAGTAAAACCCTGTACCCTGTTGAGGAATGGGTACCTCTTCTATTGCCCCTTGGGCAAGAAGCATAGTGACCTCTTGATCTAACAGGTTGATGAGAGAGGTCTGAGAATTGAACTGTCTTACCATTGTAGGAGGGGGCATGCAGAGAAAATGAAGCTTGTACCCCTCTTTTATAATGGAAAGAGTCCAATGTTCTGCTGTTATCTGCCCCCATCTGGGGCAAAGTGGCACAACTTTCCTGGAATGGCAGAAGGCTCTGGTCCGTTGAGGGCCAGGAAGGCTAAGTTCTCTAGATGGAAGTCAAAGGCCTTGTGGAGGCTGAGACTGCTGAGACGGTTGAGGCTTAGCAGTCTTTGCTTTCCTTTGTTTAGGTGGTTGCTGACTCTTTCAGGCAGGTTGACCTGCAGAACGTCCCTGCTGGGAATAAGAGGGATAAAACCTCTTCTTTTTGGAGAAGAATGGTTTCTTGAAAGATTTCTTCCTTGCAGGATCAGCTGTGGCTTTGGATAATCTATCCAAAGTGGAGTTGTCAGCATCCAACTCATTGGCTTTCTCTTGCCAATTTTTGCCAAATAGATTCTCACCTGTACAAGGGATATTGCCCAGTTTGTCCTGCACCCAGAGCTCCAAATCGGATGCCTGGAGCCAGGCAATTCTACGTGCGCCTATGGCAATGGCAGAGGTTCTGCTTATGCATTCAAAACAGTCAAAAGTGGCACGATTGACAAACTTAGAAACATCCTGGGCATGTTTAACCAGTGTGAGAAAATCCTGCCTCTTATCATCAGGAAGGAGAGGGCTTAAAATCTCCAAATCTCCTGTGACTTCTGTAAGGAACATTCCCATATATAAATATAGGAACTGATCAGGCAGAAAGCATGGAAGCCTGGAAAGTATGACGTCCAAAGGCATCCAAAGTTTTACACTCACGTCCTGGAGGATTAGAGGCATGCCTCTTTGCACTCCTGATCCTTCTCATAGCTGATTCCACTACAATGGAGTGGTGAGGAAGCTGAGTCTTCTGGAAGCCAGGACAAGGAGGGACTCGATATATGGTATTCAGTCTACGAGAGTGAGGAGAGGTGGTAAGAGGTGTTTCCCACATTCTTAACGTGAGATCATGTAAGATCTCATGGATAGGCAAAGTAGCTGCCTCCTTAGGGGCCTTGGGATATTGTAGAATCTCCAACTCCTTTGCCCTGGGCTCTGTTTCAGGAGCCACAGTAATGGAAAGACCTCGAGTCACCTCCCTGATAAAATCCTGAAAGGAGATATCTTCTGGAGGAGATATCCTATGTTTAGGAGAGGAAGGCTCCTCCGGGAGAAGTATTCCGGTACCGACCGAACTGTCAGAATCTTCAGATTCCTCCGAGGATTCAAAGTACCTTCTATCCAGATGCTCTTGCAGAGCACGGTACCCGTACCGACCGAAGTCGGTGCCAGGGGAATTGGTACTGGTGTATCAGTACCGGAAGGCATAGCATGACTGGGTGCCGGCAAAGCAGACACCGATGTCGATGCTGTCGGTACCGGTACCAGTGCCGGAGTTGATGCCGGTACCGGTTGAACTGTCTGACGCGGTTCCGAGGGTGTCCGCCGCCAGACTGCGTTCAATAGCCAGGAACCTCTGGTAAATCGACGCTGCCGATGCCTGGGTATCGGTACCGGAGAGAGCAGCCGGTACCCCAGAGCATGGCACCAGTAGTTCTGCAGAGTTTGAGGCCTCGAGAACATCCTGGAGTCCCGATAATGCTTTGGAAGCTGAAGCCTCCCGCCGGGGCAATTTTGCCAGTACAGAACCCTCAAGGGCAACGCCAGAGGCATCTCGATGCTTGGAAGGAGATCTACCCTTTGAGGACTGGCCAGACTTATGTTTAGTTACCTGAGATCCATGGGAGGAAGACGAAGCCCTGGAAGACGTCGATGCCACAGAGGCTGCATCGGAGGGAAAAAGGGTGCTGAGCTTAGCAGCTCGGTTTTGTCGACCCCTCTTGGACATCATGGCACAGGCCATACACTCCGAAATGGAGTGGTCAGGACCTAAACATTTAAGGCACCACTCGTGCGTGTCGGTGACAGAGATGGTACCGCCACACTTGGTGCACTTCTTGAAACCCGAAGCAGGTTTTTCCATAGTAAGCAGGTTTTACATAGTCTTGGGCCTAAGGCAGAAAATGGCACGTGCACCTGAAAGAGAAATGTTTGGGGGGAAAAAACCCTTTTTTTTTTTTTTTAAGAAAGAAAGTACCGGCGGTACCAGTATAGCGTCGAGGGAAGGCAGACGTGACCACAGAAAAGAAGGAGAATAGGAAAAATTTTCTGCGGTGACAGGAATGACTGTCAGCATACATTTCATGCAGCTTTGGACTCTGGTGATTTCAGTCTCCAAAGGTAATAGGACAGTTTACAAGATGAGATTAACTCTGACCCCCTGGTGATTTCAGTCTCCAAGACCTGTCTGAAGCCCCTCCTTGCTAAATCAAGAATGGCAGACCTTAAAGGGAGTGGCTAGCAGACCTCAAGGGGAAGGGCTGGAGAGGATTCAATTCACTATAAAGGACAGAAACACTTCCTGTCTCTCTCTCTCTCCCACCATCCATCGGACATGAAGGACAGGAGGCTCTGATAATCAATTCCCTTCACCCCTCCCCCGCTCTCTCTCTCTCCCCTGCCATGAGGCTCTGAGCCACATGTTCGGGCCTATCTCTCTCTCTTACACTTCACACATGCACATGCACACACAGATTCATTGATGCACACTGAAACAGCTCTGTAACAATCACTATATACCTCTGTTCAATACCTATGTATTAAGCCTATTTCTACATAAAAAAACCTTTCTCCAAGCCACACCTGTTTGGTTGTTTTATTACAAGCCCCACTGCCTCTGTGAAGTGAAATGAACCCAGGACCTACAGAAGAATAACTGACCAAATCTTACATCTTTATGGGGGCTCGTCTCTCGGATTTCACAGCAGATCACCAGTTGGGTAAGTAATAATTTTGTATAATACATTAAGTAGATTTCAGACAGAATCAAAAGTCCTTGTGACCATTTACAATTGCCAGACTGGATGACACTTAGACACTATTTAGTGAACAGTTCCAGTGATAAATTTGTTTTGTGGGTTAGACAAGGTGAGATTTTTATTGTCTAAAGGCTCTGTAAGCATTTAGAATTTTAAAGACATCACACAGAGAGGCTTGCAATTGTCTTATTTTGATGTATAGGCTTGCTATATTATTTGAGCTGCTAAGAAAAGACAGAGAGATAGTCCAGATTTAGTTTGGAAGTGGTACACAGGTAAACAGTCCCTCATTGAATACAATATACATCTTTCCTGATAAAGCTATTACCTCCTATCCCTTTTAAATTTTATTTCTCTGTCTCCTGTCAGTAACTATCTTAGTAAGAGCAGGCTTAAAGCTGGCTGCAATTGATACAACAATTTTGTTAATCTCCTAACACCCTTCTTACTATAACTTCACCCTAAACTCCCACCCTGTTAAAAAGGTGATAAGCACTTTTTATTCAGGTATAATTTTAAGGTGTGGTCTGTATGCCAGTACTCTTTACTGAACACCCATAAAATTTATACCATTCCAACTATAATTCTAAGTCTCACTTCTTCATAAAAGTGAGCATTCCTCCTTACGACGACCTGCTGGCTCCGCGGAAAACGAACTGGAGAGAGGCAGTTGGGAAAGGCGGGAAGGCAGTACGCAGGTGCTGTGGGATGCTCCCAAAAGCTTTCTAATTGGACGCTGGGGAGCGTTCCCGCGCAGGCTCCGTCGGTACCGACAATACCCATATGTGAAGACTACATTCCTGCTTGTTCCTGGAGATAGTTACTACTTGGGTTAGAAATTGGTTGAGTTGGAGGCGACAAAGGGTAGAGGTAAATGGGACTCACTTTGAGGAGAAGGAAGTTACCAATGGTGTGCCCCAGGAATCTGCCCTTGGTCCGATCCTTTTTAACATCTTTGTTAGTGAAGGGCTGTCAGGTGGAAGGGCTGTCAGGTAAGGTTTGCCTCTTTGCAGATGATACCAAAATCTGCAATAGAGTAGACACCCAGGAAGATGTAGATAACATGAGGAGGGATCTAGCTAAGCTTGAAGAATGGTCTAGAATTTGGCAGCTGGGATTTAATGTTAAAAAATGTAAGGTCATGCATTTGGGCTGCAGCAATCCAAGAGAGGGATATAGTATAGGGGGTGAAGTACTTTTGTCCACTAAAGAAGAGCGGGACCTAGACGTGGTTGTGTCTGATGATCTTAAAGTAGCTAAACAGGCAGAAAAGGCAATGGTAAAAGCTAGGAGGATGCTTGGGTGCATACGGAGAGGAATGGCTAGCAGAAAAAAGGAGACGATAGTGCCTCTGTATAAGTCTTTGGTACGACCTCATTTGGAGTATAGTGTGCAATTCTGGAGACCGCACCTTCAAAAGGATATAAATAGCATGGAGTCAGTACAGAGGATGGCTACTAAAATGGTTAGTGGTCTTCCTTATAAAGCATATGAGGACAGACTTAAGGATCTTAATATGTACACCTTAGACGAAAGGCGGGATAGAGGTGATATGACTGAGTCGTTTAAATACCTTCATGGCATAAATGCCCAGGGGGAGAGCCTCTTTTGATTGAAAGCAAGTTCTGCTACGAGGGGACATTGGATGAGGGTGAAAGGGGATACATTCAGGAGTGATATGCGGAAATAATTCTTTACAGAAAGAGTGGTGGATCCGTGGAATAGTCTCCCAGTGGAGGTGGTAGAGATGAGGACAGTATCTGAATTCAAAAAAGCATGGGACAAACACAGAGGATCTCTAAAGGAAAAAAAGAGGACTGTTGTAGTTTTTGATATGGAAGGACAGACTAGATAGGCCATAGGTCTTTTTCTGTCGTCATTTTTCTATGTTTCTATAAGCAGCAAGAAAATCTGTCTACATTTTGGTGTCCTGCCAGGTACTGAAGACTAGGATTGGCCACTGTTGGAAACGATACTGGGCTTGATGGACCCAGTATGGCAATTCTTATGTTATGATCAGGAGTTCATCAAACAAACATCCCTGAAGAAAGAAAATTTACAAAGCTTCAGTATGTACATTTTAATTTTACAGTTGTGGAGTATAAGTTTATTTATTAGTATTTAGTTTGCACCTTTCCAGTAGTTGTTCAAGGTGAGTAACAATCAGGTACAGTAGGCATTTCCCTGTCCCCGGGGGGCTTACAATCTAAGTTTGCACCTGAAGAAGTGGAGGGTTAATTTGCTTGCCAAGGTCACAAGGAGTACCAGAGGGATTAGAGCACTAGTCTTTCTGGTCCCAGGCTGCTGCCCTAACCACTAGGCTACTCCAATCCATTCAAATGAATCCTTACAAATAAAGATAATGACAAGGATAATATGATGTTTTCTAAATTGGGAACATTCAGATGTGGATGTTGACAAAATGGAAATTACACTAACCTGGTAATTGTAGTTCCTGGAGGGTCCAGTTTAGTCCTCCAACATCGGGTAGTGCCCCTCCTCCTGCAGCCTGGAGACTGGACCAATCAAGTCTTCTGTAGTATATATGCAGACGGAGCTCCCAGAAGCCCCCAGTGTACTAGTAACAAAGCATACTTAACGAAGCAACACATTAGATTAATATACAAAATGACATAATGAAAATGACATAATTAAGGAACCATTTGTTTCCCCCCAAAAAAAATATCCAACTTTCTCCCCAAACGAGGAAGTCAGAACACTGTATTGCGCTGGAACCAACGCCCCAGAAATCAAAACACAGCTCCGTATCAGAAATCTCAGGAGCTGACTGAACACCTGAGACAGAAAGAGCGATAGCCAAAAGCGCGGCTGCAAAAAAGGTTCGAACGGCAAGAGGAACCGTCTTACGATCCATCGTTCGGAAAGCGCGCCGCATTTTTATAACAGATAGTCGGGAGGGAAGGAGGACTAAACTGGACCCTCCAGGAACTACAATTACCAGGTTAGTGTAATTTCCATTTCCTGTTCGGTAATCCAGTTTAGTCCTCCAACATCGGGATGTAACAGAGCAGTTAAGACCGGGCGGGACCTTGCCATCCGGCGCGCAGAACCGCCGAACAAAAGAGGAATCCCGAGCCGCTGACACATCTAAACGATAGTGTGTACTGAAAGCATGCAGAGACGACCAGGTGGCCGCCTTACAGATATCTGCTGGCGGAACTAGGCTATACTCCGCCCAAGCGGTCGCCTGAGCCCTAGTGGAATGATCCAGTAGCCCCTCCGGAACAGACCGCTGCTGCAACAGATACGCAGACGCGAACGCTTCCTTGAGCCATCTTGCAACGGAGGCCTTAGCCGCCGCTTCCCCTTTACGTGCACCACCGAAGAGCACGAATAGCTGGTCAGTCTTCCGAAAAGATTCGGTAGCCTTCAAATAACGACGAAGTGCACGACCCACATCGAGACGGTGAAGACTTCTGTCCGCCGACCCGACAGAGTGGGAAGAAAGAACTGGAAGAAACACTGCCCGATTCACCAGAATAGGGGAAACCACCTTCGGCAAAAGGAAGGGACCGGGGAAAAAGACAAAAAAGGTTCTCGGCAGGACAACGCATGTAGATCTGAAATACGCCGTGCCGAACAGATGGCTACAAGAAAAACCGTCTTCAGCGTAAAATCTTTCAGAAACGTCCTACTCAGGGGTTCAAAAGGTTCACGAACCAGGGCCCGCATCACTAGACTCAAGTCCCCCAGAGGAACGAAAATCCTGCGGGAGGGCTGCAAATGAAAAACAGTCGTAAGAAACGACGTACGTCCGGATAAGAACCGCGGAGACGGCCTAAAACTTTGCCTCGATAACGAGATAGCCGCCAACTGGACTTTCAGGGAACTAGCCGCAAGGCCCTTATCAAAAGCAACCAGAAAAAACTTAACACGACGGAAACGGAACCGTCGCCGCCCGGACTCCACGCCGGGAGCACCAGTCTTCAAAGATCCCCCAAATCCGAACGTAAGTAAGGGAAGTGGACGGTTTCCCCGCCCGCAGTAGGGTAGAAATCACCGCGGGGGGAGTAACCCTTCTTTTTTCAGCCGAGCCCTCTCCATGGCCAAACCGTAAGCGAGAATTGACCCACTTGGGGCATCCGCAAGGGTCCCTGAAAAAGAAGATTCGGCAGCGTGGATAGGAGCCAAGGAATGCCGTCGCTCAGCCGGACCAGAGCAGCATACCAGGACCACCCAGGCCAGTCCGGGGCCCCCAGTAATACTCGACCCCGATGGCCCTCGATGCGCTGAACGACCCGGCCAATCAGAACCCACGGAGGAAAGACATAAAGAAGGCCGGACGTTGGCCACGGCTGAATGAGAGCGTCGAGCCCCTCGGACATGCGCTCCCTTTGCCTGCTGAAGAAGCGTCCTGTCTCGGCCGATTGAAATGTCGCCATGAGATCCATGAAGGGCGCCCCCCCCCCCGACGAACTATTTGCGCGTAAACATGCGGGTTTAGCTCCCACTCTCCGGGGTCCACCCGCACTCTGCAGAGAAAATCGGCCTGAACATTGTCTGCGCCTGCAATAGGCGCTGTCGAGATGGCCGGAAGACAAGACTGCACCCAATTGACCAAGGCCATCGCTTCTGATTCCAGGGCCATGCTGCCGGTGCCCCCTTGGCGATTGATGTAAGCTACGGTGGGCGCAATGTCCGAGAGGACTCGCACCGGCCGGTCGAGAACTAGGGCTTTGAGGCCAAGGGGCTAGCCGCACCGCCCGCAATTCGAGGTGGTTGATCGACCAAGAAGTCTCCAGGGGAGACCATTCCCCTTGAGCGAAGCGGGTCTCGCAGTGAGCCCCCCAGCCGGTTAAGCTGGCATCCGTTGTGAACGGAACCCAAAGTGGAGGCTCCAGGGAATCCCCCGCGCCAGGTTCTCGGAGGAGAGCCACCACCGGAGTGATCGGCGAACCGCCCTTGGGCAAGTCAATCTCCTGTTCAACGAGTCGAATTGGTTGGATCAACGGCGCAGCAGAGCACTCTGCAGCCGGCGCATGTGGAAGCGCGCCCAGGGCACCACCTCCAAGGTTGCTGCCCTCGTACCGAGGAGCTGCAGCTATCACCTTGCAGACGGAGCGGGCATCCCCCTGAAGAGTCTGACAAGAGACCGAATGCGGCGCTCCGGTAGGCATACCAAGCCCCGTGCTGTGTCGAGGCTCACTCCCAGATACTCGAGATCCTGAGTCGGGCACAGACAACTCTTGCATTCTTTCACCACCCAGCCGAGGGACCGCAGCAGAGCCACCACCCTGCTCGTGACGTGCACACACTCCCGACTGGACTTTGCCCGAATCCACCAGTTGTCGAGATACGGATGGACCAGGATGCCCTCTTTGCACAAGGCCGCCGCGACCATTACCATCACGTTTGTGAAGGTGCGGGGGGCCGTGGCGAGACCAAACGGCATGGCCGGAAGTTGGAAGTGGCCCCACGTAAGAGCGAAGTGGAGAAACCATTGATGAGACGGCCGGATGGGAATGTGTAATGTGGTCTGCAGCGGCTGTGGAAGATCCTGCAGCAGGGGCTCTGAGGGGGGGGGGGGAGATAAGGTGCTGAGGGACCCAGCTAGCAACGCAGTGGGTATGGGGAAAGCCTCCGGGATGCAGCGTGCAGGTGTAACACAAGCAAGCTATTAATGTACCCTTCGGCTGATTACATTTCACATATACTACAGCCAGAGAAAAAAGCATTGTAGAGACTTAAACCACCTTTCCTCTTCTTGTGTGGAGTTTCATTTATTTATTTATTTATGTTTTTTTTGTTGTTGTTTTTTTTTGCATTTAAAACAAAAAGCAAGGAAGGCTCAGGGAAACCCAAGACTGTTTAAGAAAAGGATTTTGAAACTCCACGTGCCTCCACAGCATGATTAAGTGTGTGGAAACCGCTGTTTAGAGCTGTTTCCTCTAAAAAGAAACACTGAAGAGAAAAACAAAACAGCCGCTGGCACCGAAAAACTGTCAGTCATTCACTGTGCTGGCATAGAGAAACTTTCAAGGTCAGGGTAAGGCAATTACAGTGACTGAAAGTAGGGAAATTAGAGTGGGATCCCTCCGCAGCCATTCAGACCTCCAAGGTAGGGGCTGAAAGGTGATTCTGGGGAGGGATGTAGAAGCTCAATCTAGCCATAGGAAATTTACAGTGAGCATGCTTAATTAGGCCGAGCCCAAAACAGTCAGGATCCAAAACCCTGACTTAAACCTTAACCAAATGGTATATTGAATAAGACAGGTACAATAATCAGTAGGACATACAAAGTAACCCGGCTGCAGTTTGTGGACTAAAAAGTCAAAGTAGGCACTTCCAAACTCAGGGGCAGCCGGTCCGGATACAGCTGAAAGCATCCCAGAGCAGCTGAGGCAAGGAAGAAAAAACAAAAACAGAGTACTCACAGTTTTCTTACAGAAAATGATACCTGAACTTCCTGGAGGTATCCAAACTCTCGTGGTAAAGACTCAGTGCAGCGTAAAGCCAATGGAGAGCTCCCCCGAAGCCAAGCTCTGGAGTTCCCAAGTTCCTCAGGGGAAGCAAGATGCTGGGGGAAGAGCATAGCTGATGCCTGAGGTCCCTGTGTTTCTTCTGACAGCCTATGCAGCGTAAACCTGAATAAGGCACAGGGAGAACTAAAAACAAATCACTGCGTCCCGCAGGAACAGGCATTTAACAATATTCCCAATAGGTAATGCCTCAGCCAGCCTTCTTTGTTTGGCACAGTGGGGAGTGTAACCCATGAGTCCTGCACCCTTCGTCAGTGACTCAGCATTGTACCGTGGCTCTGAATTGCATACTGTTCTCTATCCATGCCTTCTGTACTTTTTATCCATTATGTTCATACATAGGCAGAGAAAAAAGTAACCTCTGCACAACTGACATCTAGCAAGTGTTGTGGAAAAAACCTGAAACAACAATATAGCTTTTAGAAGCCAGCAGATAAGTAATCTGGCTTCCCGCCAAAAACCGAGGCTCATTAGCTATTCAAAATGGCCACCAGCAAAAATAAAACACCAAAAGAGTGAATTAAAATCCCCAAAAGCTAAGGAATCAACTTAAAAAGTCACAGAAGAAGGTGGGAGGGTTGCAGGCATGAGAGAAATGCCTAAAATCGCTGAAAAATCAAGAAAAATCAATCGAGTTACCACAGAGCTGCAAACAGCAGTGGGAGAAGACATTCTAGTTCTGAAGAAACTGCAGCACAGCTGTTGCAGATGCCAGAGTCAGTCATTGTACCTCTGCGGGACCCACAAATTACACATTGAGGTTTGGCAGCCATGCTAAGGCAACCTGCTTCCAGGGGGAAAGAAGGAAACAGGAACAGGGAAACCCACAGCAAAGGGACTAACCATATTCAAATCAGTACAGCTTTAAACTTAAAACGTTTTTTTTTTTTACAGAAAACAAAATACTCCCCAGAATCCTAGGGGTGCCCTGAGCAAAATCGCCAGCAAAATAAACCCCAAAAATGCCAAGGGAACCCGTGCACAAGTGATAAAAAGTGCCCTTAAAAAGCACACTTTAGAAATCCAAAATGGCCGCCGCACTTTTTCACACACAATAAAAAAAAGGCGCGAAAATCCAAAGGTAACCAAATAATAAGGAAAAGAAAGAAAACGACCCTCTAATACAGGGCAAGCGAAAAAAATCAGGAAAAAGTGCAATTCGGAAGCCAGGGGAGCCGACAGAGCCTCTGACAATGCAAAAAACAACAGAGCTGAAAAGAAAAGGCAAGAAAAACTCCTACCAGCTCAGGGAACAGCAAGGAACTCAGCCAACTCCTCCAAGTGACAGGCAATGCTGTAGCAGGTATGGCTCTTCCCCGAACAGTCTTGGGGAGAGCTCAACCCAGGTTTCAGATATTCCCAGGCAGGAAGGCAGGAGCCCAATGCAGGTCTGGCTGCCCCCAGGATATCCCCTGTGGCAAAGATACATACTGATCTTTTAAAGATACAGCTACCTAGTAAAGAAATGGTAAATAAAGGACCCAAAATAAAACCCCAAAAGAACTAACTAACTAGTGTTGCTCCTTCAAGTGTCACTTAGTGTGCCCAGCAAGGGCACAGAAGTCTGCAAGCTGCAAGGAGACTGGACACACTGGGGGCTTCTGGGAGCTCCGTCTGCATATATACTACAGAAGACTTGATTGGTCCAGTCTCCAGGCTGCAGGAGGAGGGGCACTACCCGATGTTGGAGGACTAAACTGGATTACCGAACAGGAACAGAGAAAAATTAAACTACTGCTGCACCTGAGACACATCACAAAGAAACTTCAGTGCTCCTGCCCACACTATTCTAGTTCTGGCTATCATCACTCATTTATTACCCACCTCTATTCTAAGAATAACTCCAAGCTGTCAGCTGTAGAAGTTTGCCTGCCTGCAGGAAATAATTTATAATCTTTGAGCAAAACCAAGTTATTCTGCAACTTAGACTAGACAACATGCTACTTCTGCATAATTTTATCCGAGAATGTAATAAACTCTACTGTGCTTCATGTTGGTTGAGCTTGCCACCTTTTCCAAGAAAGTTTCAGGCAACATTTATTAAGATTTAATTTGTTACACTCCTTTCCAAAAAATGGTCAAGGCAAGGTATGGAAAGTAACAGTCCAAATCAAAGATTCATGTAACAAAATTAAGCAATCTGCCTTGCTGATTGCCTCATCTGGCTTGCTATGATTGAGTAAACATGCATTTTCATATTTTAACGAAACATGGGTCCTACCTACTTCCCATTTCTTTAAACTTTTCCCCTTGTCTGTCCTGTGTCTGTCTGAAGAATGAGGACATTCTGTCATGGTTTGTTAGCAATTTTTCCAGGCATCCACTAATGAGCAAGACAGCATTTATTCATATTTCCTCTAATTGTCCTTGCCTCCAAACTCATCTCATAACTCCTTATCCTATGAAAAAAGCCACATTCTTGTATTTCATTGAAGCTTGTCAAAGATCTAAATGCTCCTATTACAGCCACCTTTTACCTTCTCTCCAAAAAACATTTTACGATTTTGCTAGCCTCACTGTGTGTTGCTGGTCCTGTGCTATTTTGGCTACTTTTTTCAAAGCTGTTCCCATCCTTTCAAAAATAAAATGCAACGTGTGCTGTTGTCAGTGCTGCTTCCTGGCAATCCAGCAACGCCATAGAGTGCCAAAGGAATCTGAGTTTTCCCAATGGTAAGGATGGGCTGCATAGAATAACCAGGTGTTGCTGATCAGTACTAAAGTAGTGAGGGCATATTCAACACTGGGTCTTCTTCCTGGAGCAATGCCCCAAGACACGACAGTGTGCTTTCATGACTACTAAACTAAGACGACAACTACCTCCAAAGCTAAATCATTAGGCTCTCTGTCTTGGAATTCATGCAAAGTGCAAATTTACAGAACTTAGTCCCCATGACTTTCAAGATGCCATAGGAGCGCAGATACATTACAGATCTCTCAACACACTTTTGTCATTACTAATTCTAAATTATCAGCTCTCTTCTCACTGATCTCTAGTTCCACAAAACTTCATCTTAGCTCCTACTCTGTTCAACACCTTTATTTCTCCATCAGCAACTTTTCTAAAGAAAAAAGGACTAAGAGGCTTCTAGTTTGCATATCATCTACAAATTGTAGTACACACTGATCACCTATGCCAGAAAAGCGTAGCTGCTCACCTCTAGCAGGTGTTCTCCATGAATAGCAGGAATAAGTCCTCACGTATGGGTGGCAACATCGACGGAGCCCCACACAGAATGCTCCCCAGCATCCAAAGGAAGCTTTTGGGAGATGTAAGAACATAAGATATGCCATACTGGGTCAGACCAAGGTCCATCAAGCCCTGTTCCAACAGTGGCCAATCCAGGTCAAAAGAACCTGCCAGGTTCCCAAAAAAGCACACAGGTTCTACAATGATTTTCCCGGGGCCAGCAGAGGATTTCCCAGGTCCTCTTTAATAATGGTTTATAGACCTTTCCTCCAGGAACTTGTCCAAACCTTTCTTAAATCCAACTACACTAACAGCTTTTACTACATTTAATGAATTCCAGAATTTGATTATGTGTTGAGTGAAAAAAATATTCTCTTAGTCTTAAATGGGATACATTGTAGCTTTATTGCATGTCCCCTAGTCTTTCTACTTTTTGATGGCATAAACAACTGATCTATGTTTACCCGTTCCGTTCCATTCCATTCATTAATTTATAGACCTCTATCATATCTCCCCTCAGCCGTCTCTTTTCCAAGTTGAAGAGCCCTAACCTTTTAAGCCTTAACTCATAGGGGTATCTCCTTCCATCCCCTTTACCATTTTAGTGGCTGTACCTTTTTTTTTTTTTTGAAACTCTATTTATTAATTCACACCAACACTTATACAACTCAATTCGAATACATACACAGGACCCCAGGCAGGGCTGTCTCTTATCTACCACCTCGGAATCCATCAACCACATCCAGCATTGCAGACAATTGAAAACACCAAATAGTTTTTAGTTTCATTATTCCCCTCTCCCCACCCTCTTCCCCCTTGCAGCCTTGTCTCCTTTATATTACTGTCCTAGGGACATACAAGAGCTAAAGCCCTTACGGAACCCCTGCCTTCTCACCCTGTCCCTGCTTCCCTAGAGTCTAACCACCCCCTACCCCGCCTGTAGTTGTTGACAAAACAAAGTTGCCGAAGGAATCGGTCCAAACAGTAGCAAATATTTCTTCGACAACTTTGTCTTGTCAACAACTATCTGTACTTAATTTAGGTCTTTCTTTTGTGCCGGTTACTCACTATAATTCTTTTCAGATGAGACTGGCCTTACATTGTTTTTTCTGAAAATTAACAGTAACTCATTTTTGTGCTATACATGATTTGGGAACAGACATGTCTGTAGTTCGGACACCTTCGAAATGGATACCTTCAGGGAATCCGGATCCTCTTATTGAATCATATCAGAAATTAGTACTGCATGATGTGGCTAATTTGGAACGAAGTAAAGTCTAGATTTCATAATTTAACAAAAACCCAATGGTTAGCTTTAGGTGAATTGAAGAAAAATCAAGACATAATCATTCGGAGAGTGGACAAGGGTGGAGCTACAGTAATACAATCTTCCTCTCAATATCGGTCTCATCTTTTAAGTCAGTTGAATGATACTAAGTATTATGCGAAATTATCTGAAAATCCAATGAAAAATTTACAACAGGAGATATTAACGGTGATACAAGAGGCTTTTTCAAGCAATTGAATAACCAAACGGGAATTTAAGTTTCTGGCTATATCACATCCCATAACTCCGATTATATACACGGTTCCAAAAATTCACATATCACTGCTGATGCCTCCAGGCAGACCGATTGTGTCTTGCCGTGGATCGATGTTAGAACCTCTGTCCAAATTTTGTGATGTGTTTCTTCAACCATGCGCCCAAAAAGTACCATCTTTTTTAAAAGATGCCACTCATTTTATTAGTAAATTACAGGGAATTACAGATCCAATTGATGACATTTGGTTGGTATCACTTGATGTAGCAGCGATGTACACCAATATTCATCAGGACCAAGCTTTAGAGGTGATTTTTCAACTTCAAATTCCTTTACCAAATAGAATTCCCAGAACATTTTTTCAACAGCTTTTGAGTCTAGTACTTACTAGAAATTATTTTCAATTTGAACAGCAATTTTATCATCAAATTCAGGGTATAGCCATGGGGGCAACAGTAGCTCCATCTGTAGTCACACTATACATGGCCGAGTTTGAATTTTCAATGATTTACCCTTCTTCATGGTTTCAAGATGTGGCCTTGTGGGTTAGATTTTTAGATGACATATTTTTTTCTGTGGAAGGGTTCGGAGGAGACTTTAAAGGATTTTATACAATGGTTGAATGCTTTACGACCTAATTTGTCTCTATGCATTATTTTTCGAAGCTAGAATTTTTGGATGTATTAATTGTGAAACGTGATAATATGCTACATACCACTCTGTTCAGAAAATCTGTACAGCGAAACGCGTTATTGAATTATTCAAGTTTCCATCCCACATCCTTGAAAATAGGTCTTCCATTTGGACAATTTTTGAGCTTACGACGAATATGTTCAAGTATTGAAGATTTTATTGATCATGCACAGGAATTATCTGAACGCCTGATACAAAGGGGATATCCTGAAAAAGTCATAAAAAAGGCATTTTTTACGTGCTAAATACACTCATCAGGAATGGCTATTCCCTTTTGGGAAACCTAGGGGGTTTAAATAGCCAATCGTCATCTTTACAGTCGGATGTATTAGTGGGAGTATTACCATATATGTCGCATTTGGATAAAATTAAGAAGATCCTTATCAAACATTGGCATATTTTGCAGCTTCATTCATGTTTCAGACGAGATTACAATAGCTCATACTCGAGGTCCTAATTTGCGTGATCTAGTGGGATTACTTCCTCCCCTATTGACAGACAATCTTTTGAGCAGCATACTATTTTGGGGCATTTCTCTTGCACTACATGTGATTTTTGTCCATTGTCTTTAATTGGCAAACATTGGCAGGTACCTAATTCTGATTTTTTGCATGAAGCTAGATGGTACACTACATGTTCTTCTTTTGTAGTGTATGTTTTGGTTTGTCCCTGTAATCTTTTGTACATTGGGAGAACGATCCGTCCCATACGTACTAGATGGCGAGAACATGCATCGAGAATAAAAACAAAAACTACGTCTGCTCCCATTGTCCAACATTTTTTGGACCATCAACATTCATTTAAGGAAATTTTTTGGAGAGTTCTTGATTACTGTCATACAGCAGACCCTCTTGAAAGAAAAGAAAATGTTTTAAACGGAGAAAAAGATGCGCACAAGCTGCATTATTCGGAGGAACCAGCTAGAGGGAGCCAGAGCGACTTCAGAGACACTGAGGAGCCCCGCCCCGCTAGTCACAAGGTAATGCCAGCCAGCTTCCAATCCTCGAAGGCAGGAGTGCTTCTTAAGGAGAGTGTGGAAGACTGGAGACAGTTCGGCAGGAAGGAGTTCGGCAGGAGACAGTTCGGCAGGAAGGTCGTCGGCAGGAAGGAGAGAGAGAAGAGCAGCAGTGGAGAAAGAAAAGCAGGCCAAGGAGCCAAGTCCAGCAGAATCAAGGGAAGGATCACTTGCAGCGCAGAGAGAAAGAGGTTAGAATGGAAACCTGATTACTCTACCGCTAGCAAACCACCCCGAGTGGAAGGTGATTTCCCTGGAGCTGATGAAGGACCTGGGAAGGTCTCAGCTCAAACAAGAGTGAGAGCTGTTTGTCCAGAGAGGCGAAAGCATTGCTGCAACTGTAGTCTAAAGTCAAATGAGAGACAGCTGGAGGAACCTAAGCCATGCTGCACAGGCAAGCCAGAAGCTAAGCCGGTACAGGCCCAGACCTTCACTTGGAGAAGGGACTCCAACCTCACAAGGTAAACCATACTTTCCTGGAAAAAGATTTCAGAAAGCTGCTGTATGGGAAAGACAGGCAGTAGCAGAAAACCGTTTGTCTGAAGGTTCCGGCGATACAAGGTATGGAAAATGTTTACTTAAGAAGAAAGTTCTGAATGAAAAGTGTTTACATAGAGCTGCTATAAAACCTCTAAATAAAGAGGAATCTTTTCAGTATAAAACAGCACATAGCCGACGTCCTAGGCTTAGCCCAGAACATTGAAACATAGAAACATAGAAATATGACGACAGAAAAAGACCACATGGCCTATCTAGTCTGTCCTTCCATAACAACTACAACAGTCCACTTTTTGCCTTTAGAGATCCTCTGTGTTGGTCCCATGCTTTCTTGAATTCAGTTACTGTCCTCATCTCTACCACCTCCACTGGGAGACTATTCCACGGATCCACTACTCTTTCCGTAAAGAAATATTTCCGCATATCACTCCTGAATCTATCTCCCTTCACCCTCATCCCATGTCCCCTCGTAGCAGAACTTGCTTTCAATTGAAAGAGGCTCTCTCCCTGAACATTTATGCCACGGAGGTATTTAAAACATCTCAATCATATCACCTCTATCCCGCCTTTCCTCTAAGGTGTACATATTAAGATCCTTAAGTCTGTCCTTCATATGCTTTATAATGAAGCCCATTAATCATTTTGGTAGCAACCCTCTGCACCGACTCCATCCTGTTCACATCCTTTGAAGGTGCGGTCTCCAGAATTGCACACCACCATACTCCAAATGAGGTCGCACCAAAGACTTATACAGAGGCATTATCACCTCCTTTTTTCTGCTAGCCATTCCTCTCCGTATGCAACCCAAGCATCCTTCTAGCTTTTGCTGTTGCCTTTTCCACCTGTTTAGCTACTTTAAGATCATCAGACACAACCACGCCTAGGTCCCCGCTCTTCTTTAGTGGACAAAAGTACTTCACCTCCTATACTGTATTGCTCCCTTGGATTGCTGCAGCCCAAATGCATGACCTTACATTTTTTAACATTAAATCCCAGCTGCCAAATTCTAGACCATTCTTCAAGCTTTGGGAAGTGATACAGGAACTGTATAAAAAGCCTGAATATATTTTACCTGAAACCAGGGACACAGATTCAGAGGCTTCAGAAGAGGAGCCAATGCAAGTGGAACTAGCAGGGGATATTTCAGATCAAGAAATGGATTGTACATACTGTGTTACAGGAAGCCTAGAATCCTTGTCAGGCTGGTGAGCTGTGTGACTTGCTGAATGAACATTCTTGTTTTGTGTAAACAGCACCAGTCCTGTGAAAGTAACAGTTTTTGGTTTAAACCTGAGTTTTTCTTTTCCTCACCTGAAGTAAGGACATTTTGCTTTATAGTTGTATTCCAATCATTTGAACCATTGCGAAAGAAGGGAAATAAAAAGCCTTTATTTTTCCCACCACTCTGAGCAGTTGTTTTCATTGAAGATTGGTATCAAGGAAACTACTAGGACCAAAAGTCAATTGGGCCTTTGGAATACTTGCCAATCTCAACTTTATAATTTTTGTGTCTGACCTACCCTGACCTCTACTAGCCACCAGGGTAGCCCTCACGACATCACGTACCGGAAAACCCACGAGGGGGCAATCGTGAACAATGCCTTCAATTGCGTGAACAGAAGTGGATATTCAAATTATCTACGGTGGAACCTTTGGGACTTAATAAAGAATTGGACTGGAATAGTCTTCTTTAAATTATTGGCATCTAGAAGAGACATGACGTGTACAACTGTGATTGGTTTGAATTGGGCTTTAAATCTTTGGCTTTGCCTTTGTGGCTTTAGAATCATTAATGAGCATGTGCTGGCGTCCTGAATACTCAGGCAAGCCAGAGGATTGTAGTTTTTCAGTTGGAGAAGCGTTGAAACAGGGCATTAGGGTTGGCTTGCCCGAAATGCAGTACTGTGTTCCTGTTTGAAATAAACTGCGGACATTGGAGATCCTGGATTCAGAACAAAAATTGGTGACATTGGTAGAGATTGACGTCTCATGAAAGTTTTGAATATTTATCTGGGACTGTACTCAATATTCCACAACAGATAAGTAATATTTTTGGGTACTTTTTAATATGTTGGAAAAGCACTATTTTTTTTGATAGGTCGGGTGTAGGGCACACTATTATATGGTGTTTTTACCTACGTTTTAGAGCTCCGGTGGGGGCTCTTGACTAACTGAGTAAAACAGAAGTAAAGCCACGAGAGAGCGTTGGAATTCTCAAGGCTAGTCTTCCAACATTAATATACTTTCACACATTAGCTCATGATCTTGTGTTCCCACTCTATTTTTGTGTATGAGGACCGAACCATGACAGCATCAATGACAACTAATGGGGTAGCCGTGAGTTGCAGAAGATGAGTCCCCACTGAGAGACTCTGCAGAACCTTAGCGTCCAGTGGTACTATCACTCTGGTAGGCTGAACACAGAAGGGTTGGCAGGCAGAAGTTGCCTACACTCTGAAAATAGTACGGAGAACTGCCTGGCCAAAGGCACTGTCCCTGCAGGACTCACTCTCCAGGTAGTATTGAGCTGTGAACATATGAACTGAAAACCATGTGGCGGCCTTGCAGATCTCAGTCACCGGCACTGAGCACAGGTCGGCCACCAAAGTGGCCATCACCCTCATGCAATGCGCTGTGATCCTGTGCTTCAAGGGAGAGGCCAGCTCACTCAGTCGAGGGCAATACAGTCTGTCACCCATGTGGACAGAATCTGCTTTGTTACCAGGAGCCCCAGTCTACTGGGGTCGTATGATACAAAGAGCTGAGGAGCTTTATGATGGACCTGGGTCCTCTGCAGGTAGGAGGACAGGGCCCATTTGCAGTCTAGCATATGCAAAATGAGCTCCTCTGTCGGCGTTCATTTAGTCACAGGGAGCCCCAGTCTGCTGGGGTTATAAGCAATGTTCCCTCTAATTTTCTGTAGGCTGTGTGCGCATAAAATATCATCTGTGCAGCTTTTGAAGGAATGTTAAATTTTTGTGCGCCACATAACGACACTCGGAGTTATATACTTTAAAATTTGACTACACGTTAGAATACAGTATGTACACCACATTGATTTTAATCAAATTAAATGAAAATAGACGATTACTAAATGAAGCAGAAAATTTCTAGTAATTACAATCACAACTTTTAAATTTTAAGACGTCCGTGTTTTCTATCAGAATCAGAACCGTAATTTTTGTGCGCTCTGTTGTAAAGTATGTGCGCTCGCTCGGTGAGGTGTGTGCACGCGCACAGCTTAGAGGGAACAGTGGTTATAAGACACAAAAAGCTGATGAGCTTTGCGATGGCCCTGAGTCCACTCTAAATAGAAGGCAGGGCCCATTTGCAATCCAGTGTATGAAGGACTAGTTCCTCCCGGGCCGGCATGAGGTTGCGGGAAAAAGGTGGGAGGACACCTCTTGGTTGAGGTGGAAAGGAGATACCACTTTCAGGAGAAATTTGGGGTGCATGCGGAGGGCCTGGAGTTCACTCACTCTTCAAGCGGACATGAAGGCCACCTTCCAAGAAAGGTATCGCAGGTGGCAAATAGCTAGGGGTTTGAATGGCAGTCTGGTGAGCTGTGAGAGCACCACACCGAGGTTCCGCTTCGCTGCTGGAGGGCAGAGAGGGGGCTTGGATAACAGGAGGCCCCGGAGGAACCTAGAGACCAGGGGCTGGCCCAAGGTGTTTTCCCTCGACAGGGTGGTGTTGAACAGCTATCGTGCTCAGATGCACTCTCATGGAGTTAGACGTCAGCCTGGTGTGTGACAGATGCCAGTAGGTAATGAAGTACTAATTGCACACCGGAGAAGGAGTTCTCCCTTCTTTCCGCAAACCAGGCGGAGAACCTTCTCCACTTAAAGGCATATGCCCATCTGGTGGAGGGCTTTCGGGAGGCCAGTAAGATCTCCTTGACTTCTCTCAGAAGAATGACAGGGGCCAATGATATCCTTTCAGCAGCCACGCTGTTAGAGACCCCAGGTTGGGGTGCAGGAGGGAGCCCCCCTCCTGGGACAGGAGGTCAGGGGCTCAGTCCAGCAGGACTGGGAGTGCCACCAACAGGGAGAGCAGTGGAAAAGCGTAGTTACTCACCTGTAACAGGTGTTCTCCAGGGACAGCAGGAATCAGTCCTCACTTATAGGTGACATCGGCACCAACTGAGCCTGCTTGCCCAATTCCCCAGCTTTCAAAGAAAGCCTTTGGGATTGCTGCCCACACATGCGTGATCCTCTTCCCACCAAAAGGTGCCATCTTGCTCAGTCAGGTCCCCTAGATAGTGCCCTACTAAGCAGATGGTAAGGGAAGGGCAAAATAGCAACTCTTCAGGGGAGGTGGGAGGGTAGTGAGGACTGATTCCTGTTGTTCCTGGAGAACACCTGTTACAGGTGAGTAACTACGCTTTCTCCAGGAACAACCAGGAAGTCAGTCCTCACTTATGGGACTCCCCAGCTACAGGCTACTGAGCCTGTAACCCAAAAATGCCTCCGTGAGGCCGTGAGCAGAAGTCGATGCCCGAAGGAGCAAGAGTCTTTGGGTCCCCGGGGCGAAGCTCTTGGTAGCCGCAAGAAGAAGGATCAGAGGGCAGGAGTGGCTTATACCCCGAACAGATTACAGAGTACAGCCTGGCGAAGGTGCTGTCCCAGCGGGACTCCCTCTCCAAGTAGTAGTGCAAGGCGAAGGTATTTGCGGAAGACCAGGTCGCAGCCCAGCAGATTGTCCGTCAGGCAATGAGCCCAGCGAAGCCACCGAGGCCGCCTTGGTGCAAGATGCCGAGTGTTGTAACACGCCGATCAAGAGGGGTGCCAGCCTTTGCCTGGCCCAAGGTGATGCAGTCCACCACCCAGATGGAGAGGGTGCGCTTGGTGACTACTAACCCCAGATGGGGCAGGATCGTAGGCGATGAACAGCCGGTCTGACTTGCGATGACCCTGGTTACACTGCAGGGTAGAAGGCGAGAGCCCTCTTGCAGTCAAGTACGTGCAGGACTGCCGATGCCCCGGTCGGCAATGAAATCTCGGAAAGAAAGTCGGCAAGACTATCTCTTGATTGAGGTGGAAGTCTGAGACAACCTTTGGTAGAATCTTGGGGTTGGTATGGAGAACGACTCTGTTCCCGTCGAATCTGTTGTAGGAGGCCACAGCCATGAGGCTTGGAGTTCGCCGAATCGCCAAGTGAGGTCAGGGCCACCAGGAAGACTACCTTCCAGGAGAGGTGCCGAAGCAAGCACGTCACCATCTGCTGAAGGGGTGGTTGCGTCAACTGCATGAGCACGATGTTCAAGTCCCACTCCGCTGGCAGAGGCCAGATGAGGGGTTTGGAAAGTAAGAGGCCCCGCATAAAGCGGGAGAGTAAGGGTTGGCCCGAGAGGGGCTTGCCCTCGACTGGGAAGTGGTTGGTCGAGATGGCACTCAAGTGAACTTTAACCGAGTTGAATTTCAGTCCCACCTGCGAGAGGTGAAGGTGGTACTGGAGAATTCACTTGGCAGAGATGGAGAATGGGTCGATCTGGAGCTCGGAGCACCAGACCGAAAACCGCCACCACTGAAAGGCGTAAGCCCACCTCATCGAGTCCTTCCTCGACATGAGGAGGATCTCCTCGACCTCCCCCGGGAGGTGCAGCGGGGCTAAGGAGACCCGTTCAGCCACCAGGCCATGAGAGATAGCGAGGTGAGGTTTTGGTAAAGCACCCGACCCTCTTTCTGTGTTAGGAGGTCTGGGGCACAGCCCAGAGGGATCGGAGGCTCCAAAAAGAGCCACAGAAGGAGCAGGAACCAGGGCTGCGAGGCCATGAGGGAGCCATGAGGATCACTGAAGCGCGGTCCCGCTGGATTTTGTGGAGGGTCCTCGCAATGAGCGGGGTGGGAGGGAAGGCATACATTAGCTCGGAGGTCCAGTCCAGGAGAAACGCATCCGGGACCACCCTGTGGGGGTGTGTGGGACCGGCCCGCAAGAAGCGGGGATGCTGCATGTGAACAAGTCCAGGGATGGAGTCCCCCACTGCTAGAAACACCGAGGACACCAACTCCCGGGTCCAGGTGCCACTCGTGGGGTTGAAGGAACCTGCTGAGCCTGTCTGCGGGGACGTTGTCCTGGCCTGGGAGGTAGACTGCTCTCTAGGGTCATACCCCAGCGCACAGCAAAGGAGCAGAGGAGGACTGCTTTCCAGCAGAGGAGGCGAGAGCCCATTCCTCCCTCCTTGTTTATATAGAACATTGTAACCTTGTTGTTGGTCTGTACCAATATAGATTTTCCCTCCAGGTGGGGCTCGAAAGTTTTTAGGGGCCTACTGGACCGCCTGGAACTCGAGCAGGTTGATCTGCTTCTCCAATTCCTCGAGGAACCACTGCCCCTGGGTGCACAGGTCGGCGTAGTGGACTCCCCAGCCCAACAGCAAGGCGTCCTTTGTGAGGACTAGCTCGTGTCATGTGGCCTGGAAGGGTATGCCTTGGAGAAGACTCTGGGAGCTCTGCCACCAATCCAGGGAGCTTGCGTAACTCCCGAGAGACCCAAACAAGGTCCCGAACGCGTGACCTCAGGCCTGTGCCCATGCCACCTTTAGGCACCACTGTGTTGTTCGCATGTGCATGCAGGCATGGGGAATGACATGGACCATCGATGCCATGTGCCCTAAGAGGCACAGCATGGTCCATGCCGGCACCTTCGCCCTGCTTTGAACCTCGGCCGCCAGGGCGTGGAGTCGATCCGCGTGGGCTCGAGGGAGAAAGGCGGTCGCTCGTTCCGTGTCAAGGAGGGCGCCAATGAACTCCAGAGTCCTGTACGGCTCGAGGTGGGACTTGGAGTAGTTGATCAGGAAGCCAAGGTGTTCGAGGAGGACTGTGCGGGATGCCCCAAGGCGAGCTTCTCCCCTGCGGACCTCTACTATGATGAGCCAATCGTCCAAGTAGGAGAAGACAGGTATGCCCTACTTCCGGAGGTGTGCTGCAGCCGCGGATAGGCACTTTATGAAGACCTGTAGAGCGGATGCAAGCCCGAAGGGGAGGACTATGTATTGGTAGTGTTTCCTTTCCACTCTGAAGCACAGGTACTGCCTGTACTTGGGGTGAATTAGAATGTGAGCATAAACATCCTTGAAGTCCAAGGAGCATAAGCAATCACCCTGCCGGAGGAAGGGCAGTAGGACTCCAAGAAATAGCATTCAGAATTTCTCCCGAACCAGGAACTTGTTGAGGTTCCAGAGGTCGAGGATGGGGGCGCAGGCCCCTGTCCTCTTCGGAATGAGGAAGTATCAGGAGTAGAACCCCCTTCCCCAGAGGTGGTGTGGTTACAGTTTTGGCCGCCTACTGGTTGAGGAGATTGTCCAAGTCTTGCTGCAGGACAACCTGGTGCGCGGGAAGCCCGGAAGGCTCGGCTGGGAAGAAGATGGGAGGGAGCCCGGCTAGCCGAAGACAGTAACCATCCCAGATCACCTGGAGGGATCCAGGTATCTGATGTGATCTTTGCCCATTCGGGTGCAAAGAGGGACAAGCGTCCTCCCACGGATGGCAATGCCATTGGGGGTGGGAGGCTATGCGCTCGGCGTCAAAACCCCTGGGCTGGCTGGGGTGGACAAGGTGGTTGGGTTTTGGGCCCCTTCGGCTTTTGGTGACCCTGGGTCCCTCCCTGCCCTGTGCAGCAGGTGCCGGTGTAGGGGTGGGTGTGTATGGTGGGTCCCCTCGGTAGGGAAGCCCCTTCCGTTGGTAGAAGAGCTTTTGTCTGCTGTTTTTTCCGCAGAAGGGAAGTCGTCTTCCGAGAGAGGTGCGTGCGAGTGAAGAAACTCTTTCTCTATTTCGGCCGCCTTGTTTTCCATGGGCTTGCCAAACAACTGTTCGCTGAGGCAGGGCACTCCAGGACTGGAGCCATGCTTGGCACCGGGACCCAATACCAGCTGCTGCAACCCAGGCCGAGTATTCAAACCAGTTGTATGCAATGCGGGATAGGTACTTCGAGCAGTCCGTGGCTGACCTTAGGAGTGTCTGGAACCTGAGAAGGTGGTCGCCCCCGAGGCTCGCTGAAAAACCACCGAGCTCTCTGGTGAGGTCGCGCAGGAACATGCCCATGTAAAGTTGGTAGGTCTGAATGTGGCATGCCGTGTCCAAGGGTATCGAGGGCACAGGATTCCCTACCAGGTGGGACCGAAGAGTGCGACTTCAGACTCTTGTTTCTGCATAGCGGACTCAACTAACATCGAGGTGTGGGGAAGCTGGGTGTTCCTGAACCCCAGAGCTCGTTGAACCCTATACATGGCGTCGAGCCTTTTGCTGACAATGGGAACTGAGGCAGGTGTCTCCCACATGCGTAGAAGCAACTGGGCCAGAATGGGCAGCACTGAGACCATGAGGGACTCCGAGAGCGGAGACTCGTACTGTAAGATGTCCAATTCCATGGCTCTCATTTCCTACTCACACAGTGTATGAAGGTTGAGGCACCGGGCCATGTCCGGTATAAACAACCAAAAATGAGGTGTCCTAGGGAAGCGAACGCCTCTGCGAGGTAAGGGGGGGGGGGACGGATCAGAAGGCAGATCCCTATGGGCACGGGTTTCGGGGAAAGTATCCCTATCCGAATCCCAGTCCAAGAGATCCGAGTAAGACCCCGAGTCAGGCTGGTCACCCTGCTCCGCGGCCGAGGCTCTTCTGGAGCCGTGGGCGCTTGCCTTAGAAGACCTTGCCCCCAAGGAACAGGATGGCAAGCGAGACCAATGCCAACGACCTGCACAAGGCCCATGGCTCTCGGGGGTTTCCAGGGCAGTTATGGACCCCTGTTTCGAGGGTCCAGTGGTCTCGGGCCAGCCGTGCTGGGCAGAAGCACCTACTGGGCAGCTAAGAAGGCAGAAACGCTGTGCTCCAGTGCTAGCATTCGGGACTCCCACTCGGGGGTAGGTCCCTGCGATGCCGACGCCGGGATTACCAGGTCTGGCATGGAGGAAGAGAGGGGGTCCTCACCAGGATGACCCTCAGAAGACCGGGCACCTTCACCGGAGGCCTCCATATCGGTGCGAGGTACCTTTCGAGGCCGCTCCTTGTCTGACTCTAGGGAACGCCGGGGAGGGCTAAGAGACTGAGCACAAGAACACTATTGCTTGTCAGGTGCCCCCGACAGCGACTTCGAGGTCTTTTTCTTATGTCGCTCTAATTCGGGGAACCCCTGGTCGGAGTACCGCCTTGGGTGTGGAGTCTCAACAGGGGATCCGATGAGTGGTGGGATAGTTTGGGGCGCCGCCGGGGATTCTGGGGCCGCCTTACGGAAAATGGCATCGGACTTCTGCTTACAACTTAGTAGGGCCTTCGCAGACATTTTCTTACAGAATGAGCAGAGCTCTGAGTTGTGGTCAGCAACCAGGCACCACAGACAGCAGTCATGGGTGTCCGTGAGCGACATGTTTTTTGAGCATCTGTCACATTTCTTGAAACCCATGGCCATTGGGGCAAAAGGGGCCTTTGCGAGATCGAAGACCCTCGAAGCCAGCGATTGGGAGAAAAAAGGGCACGAAAAAGGCCCCAAGAGAAAAAATGGTGAAACGGTAGAAAAAAAGGAGTCTCCTTGCCCACAGGGGAACAGGGGCAAAGAGAGGATGGGTTGAGGACCGGTGCAACCGTAAAACCATTGGGCCAGAGGCTGAGAAAGAAACACTTTTTCCAAGAGATGAGGACGTGCGTCCGAAGGGCTCCGCAAAAAAAGGGAGACTGAGCAAGATGGCACCCTTGCGGCGGGGGGAAGAGGATCACACATTTATGTGGGGCAAAGCAATCCCCAAAGGCTTTCTTTGAAAGCTGGGGAATTGCTCCGCAAACCGGACTCCCCACTCGTCGATGCCGACCGTCACCCGTAAGTGAGGACTGATCTTCCTGCTTGTTCCTGCGAAGAAACCAAAGGATGCCGGGCCACCTCGCGCACCCGCCGCAATTAGCAGACCCCCAACTAATGCAGCCTCCTCTCTCTGGATCTTTGAAAGGGGAGTCCTGGCGACAGGGGAGGGGGGGGGGGGTCGGATGGAATGGCATAGAGGGAGGAGCCTTCGAAACCACGGGATCAGGAAGGCACTCTGCTGCCATTCTCTCTGGGTGCAGTTGAACACAAGCAGAGAATAAGTTGAGGAAGCTGTGTGTTGGGGGTCTGGAGAGACAAATAAATCCATCACAGGCCACATTGCCCCAGAGGATGGAAGAGCTATGTGTCCACCCTGAGGTATCAAAAAAGCCACTTGTGTGGCTGTAAAGGACTCCCTGCTCACCTCGCTGTCCCCGTACCCCGGCATGTTTGTCCCCAGGCCCCCAGACACGGTAAACAATCCACGCTTGCACGCACAGCATGCCCCCCTCCCCGTGATTGTTGATATAAAACATAGCAACTTGGTTTGTCCATCTGGATTCCATAACGTGACTGGTGGTCCCGCAGGTTGTGGAACGGACATGGTCGTTAGGGCCAGGAAAAGCCTTGCCTCTTGAGCTCGCGGGAGATAGATTTGTCAGCAAGCACCCCACCTTTCCTCCCCTCTTGAGGACCCACAATGCCGCCACCAAACCCTAGGAGGAAGCATCTGTGTCAAGGTCCTCTGAGGTGCAGGTTGACTTGGAAAGGTACCATTCCTGTCTGGAGATGGCAAAGGCTTTTCCACCAGTTGAGGGATTCTGCCAGTTGGTTACGAGGCTACCATTGACCCTGTCCCGTAAGCCTATGCCCATGGCTTGGAGGCCCACTGTTGAGTGGATGGCACCACTGGGCTGTCCGCATATGCAAGAGGGGCTGAAGGGCACTTAACGTGGACTGGTAGAGGGCCATATAGCCCAGTAAGCAGAGGAGGGAGAGAGAGCTGAAACTGACTGAGTGATTACTGTTAACCTATCCTGCCAGTTTGTCTGAGGCATTCTGCCCTTTCCTCTGGGGAGGACGGCCTTGACCTTTGAGCATATCCCAGCTGCAGCACCTCTAAACTCCAGGCTTTTGGACTGAAAAAGAAGTGGGATTTGGGGTAGTTGATGTGAAAACCCCACGGTGCCTGCAGCGAGGGTGGGTCGCCTGCTCTGCAGCCTGATTGGCCTCTGAGGCTTGTGCCAACCCTGATTAACCAGTCGTCTAGGTAGAGAGAAGACACAAGACCCCCCTCTGTTAGACGTAGGTGGCGTGGCCACCCACTGCCCAGGCATTTGGTAAAGTAAAGACCCTTGATGGAGGGACGACAGGCGGAAGGGTATGCACCCGTATAACTGGTAGTGCCCTCCTCTACCAAACCACGAAAATTAGGTGCTGGGATGGGTGGAATTAGGGTGGTGGTTGTGTGTACACATCCTTTAGATCCAAGGAGTACAGCCAATCTCACTGGTGGAAGTAAGGTAGTAGTGGTTCCAAGGGAAGAGCATCTTGAACTTTTCAACCCTTACCAGAAACCTGTTTATAGTTTTTGCACGTCTAGTATGGGCCTGAGGCACCCAAGATCCTCTTTGGGACACATGAAGTATCTGGAGTAGAAGCACTTTCCTTCATATGTGCATTGGGTACAGCACAGTTACTTACCTGTAACAGGTGATCTCTGGGAACAGCAGGAATAAGTCTTCACATATGGGGTACGTCGGTACTGACGGAGCCTGCGCGGGAACGCTCCCCAGCTTCCCAAAAAGGAAAGCTTTTGGGAGCATCCCACAGCGCCTGCGCGCTGCCTTCCCGCCTTTCCTAAGCGCCTCTCCCCAGTTCGAATTTTAAAGCTGAGACAAAGAGAGAGAGGAAAGGAAAAATAGATAGAGAGATACAACTCCTAGGGGAGGTGGGTGGGTTGTGAAGACTTATTCCTGCTGTTCCCAGAGATCCCCTGTTACAGGTAAGTAACTGTGCTATCTCCAGGAACAAGCAGGAATGAGTCTTCACATATGGGGACTCCCTAGCTAGAGATGCCTGGGAGATCCCCAAGGTTATGAGACCCTGTGAAGGGCTCTATCTCCTCCTATGGATCTCAGGCATCCATTCAGGGAAGGAGGGCAGGAGTTGATTAAGCATGGAACAGGTGTTTGAGAACAGCCCGACCAAACGAGGCATCCCTACGGGAGTCCTTGTCCAAACAGTAATGGGCTGTGAAGGTATGAACCGAGGCCCAGGTGGCCGCTCGACAGATCTGGTCGATGGACACAGAATTTAGATGAGCCATAGAGGTGGCCATGGCCCTCACATTATGAGCTGTGACATGGCCTTCCAGAGAAAGGTTCTTACTCTGGTAGGCGAAAGAAATACACTTGAGCAATCCAATTGGACAGTGTCCTCTTAGAGACTGGAAGTCCCAAATGAGAGGGATCAAAGGCAACAAAGAGTTGAGAAGACTTTCTATGTTGCTGTGTCCTTTGTAAGTAAAAGGCAAGAGCTCTCTTACAATCCAGGGTATGAAGATTCCTCTCTGCACTTGATGCATGAGGACCTGGAAAAAAGACAGGTAAATACACCTCTTGATTAAGATGAAAAAGGTGAAACCACTTTAGGCATAAAGTGTGGATTGGTCCTAAGGACTACCTTATCATGGTGGAACCTTGTATAAGGTGGATTAGCCACTAAGGCCTGCAGTTTACTGATGCGGCAAGCTGAGGTGACTGCAATGAGGAAAATAACCTTCCAGGAAAGAAATTTCAAGGAGGTGGTGGCTAAGAGTTCAAAAGGTGGCTTCATAAGCTGACCAAGAACCAGATTTAAATCCCATGCCACCAGAGGAGGCCTAATGGGAGGTTTAGTTAAAGTTAGGCCTCTCATGAATCTTGCAATAAGAGGATGAGAGGAAATAGGCTGTCCATTAATAGGCTTAAGGGATGCTGCAATAGCACTCAAATGGACCCTTACTGAATTCTTCTTAAGGCCTGCATTTGAGAGATGCAAGAGATATACAAATAGAGAATTCAAATGTAGAGCTAGAGGGTCAAGACCCTACTCAGCACACAAAATGGAAAACCTTTTCCATTTAAAAGCATAGGAACGTCTAGTAGAAGGTTTTTCTGGAAGCATAGAGGATATCCTTCACCTGCTGAGAAAGATTCCAACCTGGAAGGTCTAGGCCTTCAGCAACCAAGCTCTGAGGTGAAGGGACTTGGGGTTTGGGTGCCACAAAGTCCCCTCCTCCTGGGACAGAAGGTCTGGAGCAGCTCCCAAGTCTAGGGAGGGAGCTTGAGAGAGCTGCAGAAGTAGAGGGTACCACACTTGGCGTGGCCAGCGTGGAGCTATGAGGATCATGGATCCTTGATCCCTCTGGAGCTTGAACAGAGTCTTGGGAATTAAAGGAATGGGTGGAAAGGCATACAGGAAGTCTTGACCCCAGTGAAGGAGGAAGGCATCCTTGGCCTGAGCTCCCTGACACGGAATTCTGGAACAGAACCGGGGAAGTTTGGACTTTGCACGGACTTGCAAAGAGGTCTATGTCTGGGGTTCCCCACTCTTGAAAGATTCTGAGTACTTGGTCCATGTGCAGGGACCATTCGTGTGGAAGCAGAACTTGACTGAGTCTGTCTGCCCAAGAGTTTTGGATTCCTGGGAGGTATAAGGCCAGGAGATGGATTTGATGCTCTCTGGCGAAGGCCCACAATCTTAAAGCTTCGTTGCAAAGCGACAGAAAGCCAGTTCCTCCTTGCTTGTTTATGTAAAACATGGCTACCTGATTGTCCGTATGAATGAGGACTGCCTTGTAGCTGAGCAGGGTATGAAAGACCTTGAGAGCTATAAAAACTGCTCGGAGCTCCAAGTGGTTGATATGTAGAGAGGTCTCCTGTGGAGACCAAGTGCCCTGAGTGGAGAAGTCTTGTAGATGAGCTCCCCAACCTGTTTGGGAGGCATCTGTTGTGAGGGTTGCCTGGGGCAACAACTGTTGGAAGGGGACCCCAGCAACAGATTTTGGGTAGACATCCACCACTGGAGAGACCAAAAGAGGCGTTTGGAGGTTGCTATTTGGTCTGAGAGAGCTCCTGATGCTTGAGTCCACTGGGTGGACAAAGTCCATTGAGCTGCTCTCATGTGAAGGCGAGCATAGGGTACCACATGCACTGTGGATGCCATGTGGCCTAGCAGTTGTAGCATCTCCCGGGCAGTTAAATGGCTCTTTGACTGAATTTGGGAGGCTAACTGCACTAGGCGTAGGCAACGGGCCTGAGGAAGATAGGCCCTTGCAGTGGTAGTATCCAGCCAGGCCCCTATGAACTCTAGGGACTGAGTAGGGGTGAGCTGGGACTTTGGGAGGTTTACCACAAGTCCCAGATACTGCAGAATGTGCCTTGTGCAGTCCAGGGAAGTCTGGGCCTCTGACTGAGATGGAGCTCAGATAAGCCAGTCGTCCAGGTATGGGAATAGAAATATTCCCAGAGTGCGTAGAAATGCAGCTACTACTGCCATGCATTTGGTGAACACTCTTGGAGCAGAGGCCAGACCGAAAGGAAGCAACCTGTATTGGTAATGCTTTCCTTGGAAAAGAAAACGGAGGAACCTTCTGTGAGATGGATGACAGGTAGGTAGACCTCCTGGCTGAGGTGAAAAGGCGAGACCACCTTAGGCATAAAGTGTGGATTAGTCCTAAGGACCACCTTGTCATGATGGAACCTTGTATAAGGTGGATTAGCTACTAGTGCTTGCAATTCACTAATGCGGCGTGCTGATGTGATTGCAATGAGAAAGATAACCTTCCAAGAAAGGTATTTCAAGGAGGTAGTAGCTAAAGGTTCAAAAGGCGGCTTCATAAGCTGACCAAGAACAAAATTTAAGTCCCATGCCACCGGAGGTGGTCTAATGGGAGGCTTTGTTAAAAGGAGACCTCTCATGAACCTTGCTACAAGGGGATGAGAGGAAACAGGTTGTCCATTTAGAGGCTTGAGGGAAGCTGCAATAGCACTCAGATGGACTCTTACTGAATTTGTCTTAAGGCCTGCATTAGACAGATGAAGGAGATACTCCAGCAACGATTCCAGAGGTATGGCATGGGGGTTAAGACCCTTTTCAGAACACCAGATGGTAAACCTTTTTCCACTTGAAGGCGTAAGAACGTCTAGTGGAAGGTTTTCTGGAAGCATAAAGAACATCTTTCACTTGTTGAGAAAGATGAAGATCCTGGAGATCTAGGCCTTCAGCAACCAAGTCCTGAGATGCAGAGACTGGGGATTGGGATGCCACAATTTTCCGTCCTCCTGAGAGAGGAGGTCTGGAGCAGACCCTAACTCTAGGGAGGGAGCTTGAGAGAGATGCAGAAGCAGAGGGTACCACACTTGCCGTGGCCAATGTGGAGCTATGAGAATCATGTGGCCTCTGTCTCTCTGAAGCTTGAACAGGGTTTTGGGAATTAGGGGAATGGGTGGAAAGGCATACAGGAAGTCTTGACCCCAATGAAGGAGGAAAGCATCCCTTGCCTGAGCCTATTAGTAATCTGTGAACTATCATTAAAATCATCTCTAATACCTGAAGATTGGAGGATTGCCAATGTAACACCAATTTTTAAAAAGGGTTCCAGGGGTGATCCGGGAAACTACAGACGGGTGAGCCTCACGTCAGTACCGGGAAAAATGGTAGAAACCATCATAAAGAATAAAATTACTCAGCATGTAGATAGTCATGGCCTAATGGGAGACAGCCAACATGGCTTTAGACAAGGAAGATCTTGTCTTACTAATCTGTTATGTTTTTTTGAAAGTGTGAATAAACAGGTGGACAAAGGTGAGTCAGTTGATATAGTGTATCTGGACTTTCAGAAAGCCTTTGACAAGGTCCCTCATCAGAGACTTTTGGCAAAACTAAAGAGTCATGGGATAGGAGGCAGTGTACTATTGTGGATCAAGAACTGGTTAAGAGATAGAAAGCAGAGGGTTGGGCTAAATGGACAATTTTCCCAATGGAGAAAGGTGAATAGTGGTGTACCCCAGGGATCTGTGCTGGGTCCACTGCTTTTTGACATATTCATAAATTACTTGGAAAGTGGAATAACGAGTGAGGTTATCAAATTTGCAGATGACACAAAACTATTTAAAGTTGTTAAACCCAAGAGGATTGTGGAAAATTGCAAGAGGATCTTGAAAAATTAGAAGACTGGGCATCAAAATGGCAGATGAAATTTAATGTGGACAAGTGCAAAGTTATGCACCTAGGGAAGAACAACCCAAACTATGGTTACACGATGCAAGGTTCCACATTAGGAACCACCACCCAAGAAAAAGATTTAGGCGTCATTGTGGATAACATGTTAAAACCCTCGGCCCAGTGTGCAGCGGCAGCCAAGAGAGCAAATAGAATGCTAGGTATCATAAGGAAAGGAATGGAAAATAAAACAAAAGATATTATAATGCCTCTATATCGTTCCATAGTGAGACTAACAAAGTCATGGAACATGACTGACACATTTCTAGCTGTGGCGCTGGTATACAACTAAGAAGATGCATTTGCGTCAACTGACGCAATTTGGGGCTTCTAGTGTTAAGCACCAATCACAGGTATTCATGAGAGATATGGTTCTAGAGCACTTTTTAGGTTCACTAATGAGTTTTAGGGACAGAACAGCCAAAAAAATAGCTGATGCAAAATCAAATGGCTCCATGATGAAAAAAGTGACATGGCCAGTTCGCCTTTAGCCTTAGTGGGCAAGTGATGATGCAGTATCAAAAACTTTAAAACGGTTCAGGAAAAAAAACGCAAGGATATTACGAGGTAAAAAAGGGCACAGGCTAGCATGCGATGGCAGGACAGGAGAAAAAGTACAAACCAGATCTAAATTTGAGTGACACTCATGCAGGACAATTTGACAATGCAGATTAGGAGTGGCATCTGATGTGCTCCAGGGAAAAAAAAAAGACCGAAGAAAAATGTCATGGCGATGGCAAGCAAGACGTCGTGTGCATGTGTGGTGAAGCTTTTCAAAAGCTGCTAGGAGCAGCTGGAAAATGCTTCCAGATGACTCTCTTTTGGCGATGTCACCCATACGTGAGGGACTTCATCATGCTTGTTCATAGAGAACACTGCATTATTTGCAGCTGATGAACTGTGATTTGAGTTTAATATAGCACCCTGAAAACCTTTCTTCTCATGAAAAAAGATTTTAGTGCCTTTACCTGGAGGAGTGCTGGCATAGGATTTCAAACTCTTATGCCTTTTAAAAGCTGCTTCACAACATGCTAATGTGATTTTTCATGCCCTGGAGTGGGGATAATCTTACATTTCAGGTCCATACATTTAGAAGCTGCAATTGTAGAGATATAGTTTTGTCATATTCTCCAGTTGCTGAACAGGAAGGGCCATTAGTTCATGAAGATGGAGGACATATTTCAGGGTGCCCTTTAAATGATGTTTGTCCTCTTTTGTCTCAAGATACTTTGAGTAATATAGACTTAAACTGTTCTTGCAGAAACTTGAGTCTTCCTTTGACTGACTAATAGAACCCTGAACAGAGAAAATGAGGGGGGAGGGGCACACTCTAAGCTGTGGCTGGGCTTACCCCTCAACAATATCTGAAAACCTGCTTCAGGGTAGTATGACGAACGCCCATTGTTTTCTCCAAAAGGGAGGGTAATATTGAAAGTGGTATGAATGCAGTATAGGCTCCAAAGTGCCTGAGGGGGCAGAAAACCACAATGGTGGACAGCAGGGAAGAGTAGTTACTCATCTGTAACAGGTGTTCTCCAGGAGCAGCAGGAATCAGTCCTCACATATGGGTGACGTCGGCGCTGATGGAGCCCCATGTGGAGCATTTCCCCAGCTTTCAAAGAAAGCCTTTGGGAATGCAGCGCGCATGCGCGGTCCCCTTCCCGCCCAAGGGTGCCACCTCGCACAGTCTGATGACATAGCTAAGACAGCAAAAAAACAAAATAAATCATATGACCGCAACTTCAAGGGGAGGAGGGAGGGTTGTGAGGACTGATTCCTGCTGATCCTGGAGAACACCTGTTACAGGTGAGTAACTACACTTTCTCCAGGACCAAGCAGGAAGTCAGTCCTCACATATGGGACTCCCCAGCTTAAGGCTACCGGAGACCCAAGCTGAAAAAATGAGCTCCCTCTAGAGCCTCAGCATGCAAGAAAAGAATCTTCTCTGATAACGCCCCCAAACGGTAGCCCAACACCAGGGCCGGAGGGTAGGAGTTGCCTAAACATCAAAGAGAATATGGAGTACCGCCTGCCCGAAAGCACTGTCCCTGCAGGACTCCCTCTCAAGGCAGTAGTGGGCCGCAAATGTCTGGCTTGAAGATCAAGTAGAGGCCCGGCAGATGTCTGCCAACGGAACAGAGCGGAGATGAGCCACTGACGCAGCCTTCGCCCTGACACGGTGAGCCGTAACTCGGCCCTGCAAGGAGAGGCCGGCTGCCCTGTAAGCCCAGGCGATACAGTCGGCTACCCATATGGACAAAGTACGCTTGGAGACAGCTAACCCCAACTTATTGGGGTCAAAAGAGACAATGCCCTCCTACAGTCCAGGATATGCAAGAACATCTCAGCCCGGCTGGCATGAGGCCTGGGAAAGAAAGTTGGAAGAACCACCTCCTGATTGAGGTGGAAGGAGGAGACAACCTTTGGAAGGAACTTAGGGTGAGTCTGTAAGACTACTTTGTTCCTACAGAACCTAGTATATGGTGCATCTGATACTAGGGCCTGAAGCTCACTCGCCTTGCTGAGGTAAGAGCTACCAGAAACAACGCTTTCCAGGAGAGAAAGCGCAAAGGGCAAGTAGCCATAGGCTCATTTGGTGGACAAGTAAGCCGTTGTAAGACCACATCTAAATCCCATTCAGGGGCAGGTGGATGCACTGGAGGCTTAAGCAAAAGCAGGCCTCTGAGGAAGCGAGACACCAAAGGATGGCTGGAGAGAGACTGACCCTCCACCGGTGAGTGGTGTGCTGAAAAAGCACTAAGATAAACTCTAACAGAATTGGACTTAAGGTCTAGGTTGGACAGGTGAAGCAAATATTTCAGCACCACTGGTACCAGGCATGAGAAAGGATTCTCGTTGTGTTGAGTACACCAGGTAGAGAATCTACGCCACTTAAGGGCATAAGACGTTCGGGTGGACTGCCTCCTAGAGGCCAAGACCACGTCCTCCACTTCCCAAGGCAGTAGTAAGGATGCTAGAACTACCCTTTCAGCAGCCAGGACATCAGATTGAGGGACTGGAGATTGGGGTGTAAAAGAGATCCCTGCTCCTGAGACAGATCATCTCGTTGCATCCCCAGAGGAAGAGGAGTGTCCACCGCTAGTTGCAAAAGAAGTGGGAACCACGGCTGTCAGGGCTATCTGGGGGCCACCAGAATTACCGAGGCCCTGTCACGGAGCACTTTGAACAGTGTCTGGGGCACTAGAGGCATGGGAGGAAAGGCATATAGGAGGCCTGTAGACCACGAAATGAGAAATGCATCCGCAGCTAATCTGAGAGGATGCGGTTGTCTGGAGCAGAACCTGGGTAGTTGACAGTTCAGAGGACTGGCAAAGAGATCTATGGTTGGAAGACCCCATCTCAGGAATATCTGTTGAACCACTAAAGGATTCAACTGCCATTCGTGCGGCTGCAGGATCCTGCTCAATCTGTCTGCCAGGTGATTCTCCTGACCTGGGAGATAAACTGCTTTGAGAAGAATGCCGTGATTGACTGCCCAGGAGCACAGTTTCTGCGCTTCCTGACATAGAAGGCGGGACCCTGTGCACCCCTTGTTTGTTCACATAGAACATAGCAACTTGATTGTCTGTCTGAACTAAGACGGACTGGTGAGAGATGAGATGAGAGAAAGTTCTCAGGGCTAATCGGATAGCTCTCAGTTCTAAGAGATTGATCTGCTGTGCGGCCTCCCAAGGAGACCACAAGCCTTGAGTACATGCTCCCTGGCAATGTGCACCCCAACCTTGAAGAGAAACATCGGTTGTCAGCACCTGAGAGTGTGGAGGTGTCTGAAAAAACACCCCTTGCACCAGATTCGGAAGATGAAGCCACCACTGTAGAGAAGACTCTAGTAGTGTGGACACCGGCACTCTGTCCGTGAGGTTTCCCGTGGCTTGGTGCCACTGAGTTCTGAGGCCCCATTGAGCCGGCCTCATGTGTAGACGGGCATTTGGAGTCACATGGACCGTGGAAGCCATGTGGCCTAAGAGCCTCAGGAATTGTCTGGCGGAGACCAGAGAATTGCTGTGGAACTGACTGGCCAGATCCATTAACCTGTGTGCCCTGTCTCTGGGCAAAAAGGCCTTTGCCTGAAGGGTGTCCAGTCTTGCTCTTATGAACTCCATGTTCTGTGAGGGGTGCAAAGTGGACTTTGCGAAGTTTATAACAAACTCCAGAAGCTGAAGCAGAGCGACAGTGCGGAGGGTGGCTTAATTGGCCTCCTGTGGGGATTGACCCCTGATAAGCCAGTCGTCCAGGTATGGAAAGACGAAAAGGCCTTGAACCCTGAGGTAGGCCGCTACCACCGCCAAGCACTTGGTGAATACCCTGGGGCGGAGGTTAGGCCAAAAGGCAGTACCCTGTACTGGTAATGGTTTCCTCCCACTACAAATCTGGCATATTGTCTGTGGTCTGGATGAATGAGGATGTGAGTATAAGCATCCTTTAAATCTAAGAAGCATAGCCAATCTCCCTGCTGGAGGTAGGGCAGCAGGATTCCAAGGGTAAGCATCTTGAACTTTTCCCTCTCCAGGAACTTGTTTAGATTCCGCAAGTCTAGGATGGGTCTGAGGCCTCCTGTTCTTTTTGGTACCAGAAAGTACCTGGAATAGAAGCCTTGACCCTTCAGGTGGTGGGGCACCGGTTCCACTGCCTGTTCCTTTACAAGACTTGCTAACTCCTGCAGGAGTAAGTCCCTGTGCAGAGGAAGTCTTGGAGGCTCCCCTGGAAAATAGGAGGGGGGTACCCAGTAGAAGAGGAGGAGATAGCCCTTCTGGACTATACTTAGTACCCGGGTATCCCTTGTTACGGCTGGCCACCTGTGGGCGTTCAGGGCCAGCCGGCCTCCTGTGCTGATAGGGGCCAGCTGAGGAGGAGAGGCTATGCCACTGGAGTCAAAACCCCGCTTCCTGCTGTGCAGGAGCCGGAGCTGGTGGCTTGGGGGTTTTTCTGCCTACGGGGCCCATGCCCTTGCCCTGCTGACCCTGTTGGGGAGCCACAGAGGCCTGAAAATGAGGGTATTGTTTATAGGCAGATGACTTCCTCGGGTAAAAGGTCTTTTTCCCCGAGCCCTTCTTCTGAGAAGGGGCAGAGGATTTCCTGGACAGCCTTGTCCGGGTAAGAGTCTCGGTCTTGAGTTCCGCAGCCTTTTCAGCCATGGGCTTGCCAAAGAGGTTTTCACCTCGGCAGGGGACATTGACCAACTTGTCCTGCACCCATGGCTCAAGGTCCTATCTTGTAATTGGCGTTCTTTTCTTTTTCACTAAATGATGTAGTATTGTAAACCGCTCTAATGCCTTTTTGGTCTGAGCGGTATATCAAATTCAAATAAACATAAATAAACATAAACATAAGGTCCGATGACTGTAGCTAGACCTGACGGCGTGCACCAATGCCAGCCGTGGCTACTCGGGCCGAAGCCTCGAAGCCATCATAGGCTGCTCGAGAGATAAACTTTGAGCACTCTCGAATACCCGATGACAGGGCGCTAAACCTCTGCAAAGGTTCCTCGGAGAGACCAGCAGAGAACCCGGCAATCTCCTTTGCCAGGTCTCGAAGGTACATGCCCATGTACAGCTGGTAGGTCTGGAGACGGCAAGCAAGCATAGAGCCCTGGAAGCACTTCTTACTGAGGGCATCCAGGTTCCGGGCCTCCCGGCCGGGAGGCACCAAGGAGTGCATCTTCTGACTCTTCAGACGATGTATGGCCGATTCCACAAACATGGAGTGGTGCGGTAATTGCGCCTTTTGGAACCCGGGGCTCTTGCGGACTCAATAGATAGAATCGACCCGCTTGCTTAAAACCGGCATCGAGGCCGGCGCCTCCTACATGAGGAAGAGCAACCGTTTCAGCATCGGAGGAACCGGTACAGTAAAGGCCTCCTTTAGGGGAGAGTCATACTGTAGGGCCTCGAGCTCCTCGGCTCGAGGTTCCTCCTCGGGATCCGCAGGGAATGCCAAGGCTTTGGCCATATCCCGCACGAAGTCCGAGAACCGGGTATCCTCCAGGGGGGACCTTCTCCGAGGCTTGGACTCCGGCGAGTCCGATGGGACACACTGAGTCCGAAAGGTATCGGGTGACTCCTCATCCTCCGTTTCCCAGCCGGAACCCTTGGAGGAGGAATCAAGCGGCTCCGGTCGGGCAGGCACCGATGCCATCCGCCCTGACGCCGACGACCTCTGTCCGGAGCGGGAGGCCAAGGGAGACCTTGGCCGAGGATCGACTCGAGAGCGCATGGACTCGAGGATCGGTTCGGCCTCCAGGGTCGACTTGGACGCTGATGTCCCGGTGGTCGGGGCAGATGCACCGGTGAGACCGGCGATCAGTGCCCGCTGCTGTTCCATGAAGGCAGCCAAGCTGCACTCCAAGGCCGTCAACCTGAGCCCGAGTTCAGGAGACTAAGCAGCCCCCGACTTGGGCCCGATGTCGGCTCCACCGGAGGAGAGTCCATGAGGACTACAGTACTCACGTGACCCGGGGGGACTCCATCTCCACACGAGGCTGTTTGGCAGGCCTCTCTGACGCCGAAGACCTGGGACGGCGCTCGGGGCTATGCGACTTGGCCCTCGAGGCGCCAAGTGCATCCACCGACGCCGCCCTCGCGGGTTTTTTCTTCTTGCGATGCTTCCGTGAGGGAGACCCCCTCTCAGAGGAGCCTCGGCGCTGCTCAGGGAAGGAGTCCCAAGACGTCGAGGCCTCTGACGAAGTCCGGGCCCGTCCGGACACGGAGTCAGAGAAGATTCTTTCCTTTTGGTGCTGCAGACTCCTCAACACCTTCGAGGATATTTTCCCACACGGGCCACAGATCATCGGGTCATGATCGGGTCCGAGGCACCGGAGGCAGCAGTCATGTGTGTCGGTGAGAGACATAAGTTTCTTACACCGATCACACTTTTTAAACCTGCTGGCAGCCATCGGGGGAAAAATGGCCCCTGTGAGGTCAAAAGACAGGGCTGCCAGTGAAAAATAGAAAAATGGCGCGTACACTAGTCACTAAGGACTTGCAGCTTGTCGTGCTGTGAGGGCTTGTGTGCATCAGTGATGCTGAGAGCTAAACTATCGGTAGTTTAACTACTGGCAGGGTCTCCCAAGATGGACAGGTCTCAGCTGAGGTGCCAGACGAAGACAAACCACCCATCTGGGCAGCAGCAGAATGGGATAGTGTTGACGGCGGAGGATCACATTTCTGTGACAACGGCAACACCACCAAACTTAAACTGCGCGGAAGGAAGGCCCGGCAATCTTCTTCTGTATCTTGCCATGAAAACCCAATGGATAGTTACAACAAAACAAATTGTGCTATGGTGCTGGAAGATGAGACTCCCAGGTCGGAAGGCACTCAACTAGCTACTGGGGAAGAGCTGAAGACTTTTCAGAGTAAAGCCAGCATTTATGATGTGGTTGGATCAAAGCCTTCGGGAAGTCTGACTGCTGATGTAGCTGCGCATGAAATGAGAGTCAGAAGCTGTAAAGATGTCTTACACATTGGAACATGGAACGTACGAAGCATGAACCAAGGGAAGTTGGAAGTGGTCAAGAATGAAATGGAACGTGTACAACTTGATCTGTTGGGTGTCAGCGAACTGAAATGGACTGGCATCGGGCACTTTGCATCAGATGATCACATGGTCTACTATGCTGGAAATGAAAGACAAAGAAGAAATGGTGTTGCATTTATAATAAAGAAGAAACTTGCAAGAACTGTAATGAAATACAATGCAGTCAGCGAACGCTTAATCTCTATTCGTCTACGAGGATTGCCTATAAACACAACTATAATTCAAGTATATGCCCCAACAACAGCTGCAGAAGAGAATGAAATTGAAGAGTTATATGAACAAGTACAAGCTGAAATTGACAGAACATGCAAACAGGATATCCTGATAGTCATGGGTGACTGGAACGCAAAAGTTGGCAACAAAGAAGGCGGCAAAGTAGTTGGAAAATATGGACTTGGCAACAGAAATGAAGCTGGAGAAAGATTGATAGAATTCTGCAAGACCAATGATCTATTCATCTCAAACACCTTCTTTCAGCAACACAAGCGACGACTGTACACATGGACTTCACCCAATGGATTGTATAAAAATCAAATTGACTACATCTGTGGAAGTCAACGATGGAAAAGCTCTGTAACATCAACAAAGACAAAACCTGGAGCTGACTGTGGTACAGATCATCAACTACTAGTATGCAAACTCAAGCTAAAGTTGAAAAAGAGCAAACCACTCATGAATGCACCAAAATATGACCTTGAGAATATACCACTGGAATTTAAAGACTGCCTGCAAAATCGATTTGCTGCCTTAGATACAAATGACAGAGCTCCGGAAGAGTTATGGAATGACATCAAGAAGGTTGTGCTGGAAGAAAGCGAGAAGTCTCTACAAAAGGTGAAAAAGCAAAAACGGCCAAAATGGATGACGGAAGAAACTCTGAAAATTGCCCAGAAACGCAGAGAAGCTAAAGCCAAAGGAGAAAGAAAGACAATCGCAGAACTCAACAGAGATTTCCAACGTGCAGCAAGACAGGACAAGGAAAAGTACTACAATGACACTTGCAAGGAAATAAAAGCAGAAACTATTAGAGGAAGAACAAGATCGGCTTTCCTAAAGCTGCGAGAGTTAAAGAAAAAGTTCCAGCCTCGAATTGGAATGTTACAAGATGCTCAAGGTTCTATGTTGAATGATGCTGAGAAGATCAAGAAAAGGTGGAAGGAATATACAGAGTTTTTATATGATAAAGATCAATTGGACCAACAGCCGTTTCAACCTATACCTTATGATCAGGAACCATTGGTGATGAAAGAAGAAGTTGAAGCAGCATTGAAAGCCTTATCAAAGAACAAAGCACCAGGCATTGATAGCATTCCCATAGAAGTATTGCAGCAATCTGATGCAGCTGTTACCGTACTTACAAGGCTCTGCCAAGAAATATGGAAGACAACATCATGGCCAACTGACTGGAAAAGATCTGTGTTTATACCAATACTAAAGAAAGGTGATCCAACTGACTGTGGAAATTATCGCACAATCGCTCTGATCCCACATGCCAGCAAGATTCTACTGAAGATTATTCAAAAGAGACTACAGCCATACCTAGAACAAGAACTACCTGAAGTGCAAGCAGGGTTCAGGAAAGGGCGAGGAACGAGAGACATCATTGCGGATGTGAGATGGATCCTTGAAAAGACTAAAGAATACCAAAAGTTATTGTTTGTTATTTTTCCTATATTACCATTGTACTGTTATGTTTATACTGTGTTTGTTTCCCTTGCCTATAACCTTTGTATTTCTTGTGACCGCTTTGATTGAAGGAAAAGGCGGTATAGAAAACTTGTTAAATAAATAAATAAATAAATAAAAGGATATCTATTTGTGCTTTATCGACTATAGCAAGGCTTTTGACTGTGTAAACCATGAGAAACTCTGGGCCACATTAAGAAGCATGGGTATACCAGAACACCTGATCGTTCTCTTGCGTAATCTGTACATTGATCAAGAAGCAACAGTTCGAACGGAACAAGGAGAAACAGAATGGTTTAAAATAAGCAAAGGTGTAAGACAAGGCTGCATACTTTCCCCCTACCTGTTTAATTTATATGCAGAACAAATCATCAGAGAAGCAGGACTGTATGAAGACAACAGAGGTGTGAAGATTGGTGGAAGACTCATCAACAACCTTCGCTATGCTGATGATACCACATTACTGGCTGAAAGTGAAGATGATCTGAAGCATTTGCTTCTCACAATCAAAGAACATAGTCTCAAAATGGGCCTGCACCTTAATGTAAAGAAGACAAAGATCATGACAACTGGCATAATCAACAGGTTCATCGTTGAAGGAGAAGAAATTGAAATCGTGAACAACTTTAACCTACTTGGATCAACTATCAATAAAGAAGCAACAAGCAGTCAAGAAATCAGACGACGCATTGCTCTTGGCAGAATGGCTATGAAAGACCTAGATAAGATTCTCAAGAGCAGAGATGTCTCTCTCCATACAAAGATTTGACTTGTTCAAGCCATGGTATTTTCAATAACATCATATGGATGTGAAAGCTGGACAGTGAAAAAGACAGACAGGAAGAAAATTGATGCCTTTGAATTATGGTGCTGGCGGCGAATACTGTGTATACCATGGACTGCCCGAAGAACAAACCAGTCGGTACTAGAAGAGATCAAACCTAAGCTTTCTTTAGAAGCTCAGATGACAAGACTTCGACTTTCATACTGCGGACACATCATACGAAGAGAGAGATCATTAGAGAAAGACATCATGCTTGGCAAGATAGAAGGTCAACGCAAAAGAGGAAGGCCAGCAATGAGATGGATTGCTACAATAACAGCAGCTACGGGTACCAGTCTGTCAACAATGAGCCGCCTGACTGAAGACCGAACACAATTTAGGATAGCTATCCAGAGGGTCGCCATGAGTCGACTCCGACTCGACGGCACTTAACAACAACAAGGACAAAAATCGAAAAAGAAGTCCGGGCTCGATACCGATGTATCGGGCCCAGGCGGGAAAGGGAAACCGGCGTCGAACCGAAGAAAACCAGGTCGATGCATAACAAAATCAACTTTTTCCTCGGGTGAAAACGAAACACGTCCGTCGGGCTCCGCGGAAAAAAGAAGACTGTGCAAGATGGCACCCTTGGGCGGGAAGGGGACCGCATTCCCAAAGGCTTTCTTTGAAAGCTGGGGAAATCCTCCGCACGGGGGCTCTGTCGGCGCCGACGTCACCCATATGTGAGGACTGACTTCCTGCTTGGTCCTGGAGAAATCCATGTTATTCTTCAAAAATATTTGCAGAGGATGAAGTTATAGGGTGTTACCCTGAGCAGACAGCTGCTTATCAGCAGGCTCTAATGAGCGGAGGAAAGGCATCACACATTGGATAGCCAAATTAAATCTGTCGCTTATCTCCAACAGATGATGGCGGTGGAGAAGTATTGCATGCTCTGAAGGCAGAGTTGGAAGCTCCTGCAAATATACCTTACTATACCTCTTTTGTTAAGAAGTGTGGTATCCAGTACTGCTTCTGCTGTACAGCAGTGTGCTCAGCAAATCATGCATGACCTCCCAAAAGGGATTCCTTTCATGCTTCAGCTTTCTTTCATCCTCCATTTTCGTATGCAGGGACTGTTAAGGCATTAGCTGCCCCAGGGAGTCTGGTGTGGCTGCTACACCCATGACAGGATCACTTTTGTGTGACTAACCCGATGTTGTGGTTTGGGGCATTAACTCCTTCAGTTGGTGCTGGGGGCTGTTGAACACAGCTGGGGTGGAGCAATATAGTGTCAGAGCTTCAGGAGAGGGAGTGGTGTAGGATATCTCAGTGACCCAAATCAAAGGTGTCATGTTGGTTAGGAAAATAGGGGGGCTCTAGCTTTCTTACTATTTTGAGCTGTGGATGTATGCCTCACAAAGCCACCCCCTGCCTCATATTATGGAGTCAGTGGTTCCGTCCACCTTTGTGCCATGGGTTTCTTGGCATGGTCTGCTTGACAACTGAGGAGGGTCTATCAATTTGTAATTATTTATTTGAAGAGACCATGGGTGCATCAGAGGTGGAATATTTTGTGGACATTTTTATTTTGTCACCCAATTCTCTATCAGCCATTTTCCATTATTTTATGGTGACATTTTACTTACCACATAAAGCACAGTTACTCACCTGTAACAGGTGATCTCCGGGAACAGCAGGAATTTAGTCTTCACATATGGGTATAGGTACCGACGGAGCCTGTGCGGGAACGCTGTTCCAAGGGTTGCAGAGCAGAGATGGTATCCATCTGTCCAAGAAAGGTCAACACATCTTTGGTAGTAGACTGGCTAATCTACTGAAGAGGGCTTTAAACTAGATTCGTTGGGGATGGGTGAAGAAAGCCCCCAGGTAAGTGAAAGCCCCCAGGTAGGTGATACATTAAATACCTTTATGGAAATGGGTAACAGGGGTAACATATGGAAAGCAGTGTGTATTAATGCCCGTAGCATGGGAAATAAGAACCCTGAAGTGGAAGCTTTGGGGGGAGTGGCTGACTTGGATTTAGTGGCAGTTACAGAAACATGGTTCACAGAAAACCATGACTGGGATGTAACTATACCTGGCTATACTTTATTCAGAAAGGACAGGATAGGAAGAAGGGGAGGAGGAGTGGCACTATATGTAAAAACTACTATTAAAGCTTTGGAATTACAGAGCTTAAAAGGGAGAGAGGAGGCATTGTGGGTTAAACTAGAAAGAGGGAAAGAGAAATCTGTTTGCATTGGTGTGATATACAGACCTCCCTCACAAGAGGAAGAGGTGGACAGAGAGTTAATTGAAGACATACGCAGCATTGCTAGGAAAGGGGAAGTGCTACTGATAGGAGATTTCAATATGCCAGATGTTGATTGGCACATTCCTGTTGCAGTATCATCTAGAAGTAAGGAGATCCTGGATTCTCTACAGGAAGAACTATTCAGGCAATTGGTAACAGACCCCCCACGTGAAGGGGCCATACTGGACTTGGTGCTTACCAATGGTGAAAGTGTTTCTGATGTTGTGGAGGGAGATCATTTTGCATCCGGTGATCACCAGATGGTGTGGTTCAGTATTAGGACTAGGGCTGTTAGAATCCATTCCAAGGTGAGAATCTTAGACTTTAGGAAGACTAACTTTGCGAAGATGGGCCAATACCTCAGGGAGTCGTTAGTGGGATGGGAACAGCTGGGGGATGTAGAAAAACAGTGGGCAAAACTGAAAGGGGGTATTTTAAAGGCAACCAACCTTTTTGTTAAAATGGTAAATAAAGGCAAAAGGAAAAGGAGACCGCTATGGTTTTCGAAGGAAGTGGCTGAAAAAGTGAAAAAAAAGAGGGAGGCCTTCATGAAATACAAGAGATCACAGAGAGAGGAAGACAGGCATCTGTATTTGGAAAAACTTAGAGAAGCCAGCAAAGTAGTCAAGAAGGTAAAGATTCAAAAGGAGGAGGAAATAGCCAATGCAATAAAATGGGGGGATAAGACATTTTTCAGATATATTAGTGAGAAGAGGAAGGGCAAAAGTGGTATTGTCAGACTCAAGGGTGCAGGGGGGGAATATGTAGAAGCTGATAAGGATAAAGCGGAATTGCTTAACAAATATTTTTGTTCTGTGTTCACAGATGAAAAACCAGGAGCAGGACCTCAGAAAAGACCCATAAATAAGAACAGAAGCGAGGGACATCTTGAACAATTTTCAGAAGACTGTGTTCGTGAGAAACTAGCTCAACTTAAAGTAGACAAAGCGATGGGACCAGATGGGATACACCCTAGAATACTGAGGGAACTTGGGGACGTTCTAGCAACTCCACTGACTGACCTTATCAATGCCTCGTTGGAGTCGGGAGTGGTGCCAAAGGACTGGAGAGAGGCTCATGTGGTGCCTTTACACAAAAGCGGAAGTAAGGATGTGGTTGAAAACTACAGGCCGGTTAGTTTAACTTCGGTGGTGAGTAAATTATTGGAAACGCTGCTGAAAGAGAAAATAGTGAGGTTTCTGGAGTCCAGCGGATTACAGGATCCGAGGCAGCATGGATTCACCAGAGGCAGGTCTTGTCAGACAAATCTGATTGATTTCTTTGACTGGGTGACCAGGGAGTTGGACCGAGGGAGAGCTCTAGATGTGGTGTATTTAGATTTCAGTAATGCCTTTGACACTGTTCCTCACAGGCGACTTATAAACAAACTGAGCACCCTAGGGATGGACCCTAAAGTTACTGCTTGGGTTAGAAATTGGTTGGGTGGGAGGCGACAAAGAGTACAAGTAAATGGAGCTCACTCTGAGGAGAAGGATGTTGCCAGTGGTGTGCCCCAGGGATCTGTCCTTGGTCCGATTCTTTTTAACATCTTTGTTAGTGATATAGCGGAAGGGCTGTCGGGTAAGGTTTGCCTCTTTGCGGATGATACCAAAATCTGCAATAGAGTAGACACCCAGGAAGGTGTAGATAACATGAGGAGGGAGCTAGCTAAGCTTGAAGAATGGTCTAGAATTTGGCAGCTGGAATTTTATGTTAAAAAATGTAAGGTCATGCATTTGGGCTGCAGCAATCCAAGGGAGCAATACAGTATAGGAGGTGAAGTACTTTTGTCCACTAAAGAAGAGCGGGACCTAGGCGTGGTTGTGTCTGATGATCTTAAAGTAGCTAAACAGGTAGAAAAGGCGACGGCAAAAGCTAGAAGGATGCTTGGGTGCATACAGAGAGGAATGGCTAGCAGAAAAAAGGAGGTGATAATGCCTCTGTATAAGTCTTTGGTGCGACCTCATTTGGAGTATGGTGTGCAATTCTGGAGACCGCACCTTCAAAAGGATGTGAACAGGATGGAGTCGGTGCAGAGGGTTGCTACTAAAATGATTAATGGGCTTCATTATAAAGCATATGAGAACAGACTTAAGGATCTTAATATGTACACCTTAGAGGAAAGGCGGGATAGAGGTGATATGATTGAGATGTTTAAATACCTCCGTGGCATAAATGTTCAGGGAGAGAGCCTCTTTCAATTGAAAGCAAGTTCTGCTACGAGGGGACATGGGATGAGGGTGAAGGGAGATAGATTCAGGAGTGATATGCGGAAATGTTTCTTTACGGAAAGAGTAGTGGATCCATGGAATAGTCTCCCAGTGGAGGTGGTAGAGATGAGGACAGTAACTGAATTCAAAAAAGCATGGGACCAACACAGAGGATCTCTAAAGGTAAAACGTGGACTGTTGTAGTTGTTGTTATGGAAGGACAGACTAGATAGGCCATGTGGTCTTTTTCTGTCATCATGTTTCTTTGTTTCTATGTAACGCTCCGCAGCGTCCAATAGGAAAGCTTTTGGGAGCATCCCACAGCGCCTGTGTGCTGCCTTCCAGCCTTTCCCAACTGTCCCTCTCCAGTTGAGTTTAAAGCTGAGACAAAAGAGAGAGGGAAAGAGAGAGAGAGATAGAAAGATACAAGTCCTAGCGGAGGTGGGTGGGTTGTGAAGACTAAATTCCTGCTGTTAACGGAGATCACCTGTTACAGGTGAGTAAAGCATAGTTACTCACCTGTAACAGGTGATCTCCGGGAACAGCAGGAATTTAGTCTTCACATATGGGTATCGTCGGTACCGACAGAGCCTGCGCGGGAACGCTCCCCAGCATCCAATTAGAAAGCTTTTGGGAGCATCCCACAGCGCCTGCGTGCTGCCTTCCCGCCTTTCCCAACTGTCTCTCTCCAGTTGAGTTTAAAGCTGAGACAAACAGAGAGAGAGAGAGAAAGGGAAAGAAAAAAGAGAGAGATACAACTCCTAGGGAAGGTAGGTGGGTTGTGAAGACTAAATTCCTGCTGTTCCCAGAGATCACCTGTTACAGGTGAGTAACTATGCTATCTCCATGAACAAGCAGGAATGTAGTCTTCACATATGGGGACTCCCTAGCTGCAGATGCCAGGGAGAAAGCCCCAGAAGTTGTGTGCCCTTGTGAAAGGGCTCCACTTCCCCCCATGGATCTCTGGCATCCTACCAGGGATGGTGGGTAGGAGTTGATTAAGTATGGAACAGGTGTTGAAGAACAGCCTCACCAAACAAGGCATCCCGGCGGGAGTCCTTGTCTAAGCAGTAATGGGCTGTGAAGGTATGAACCGAGGCCCAAGAAGCTGCTCGACAGATGTCATCGATAGACACAGAGTGAAGATGAGCCATAGAGGCTGCCTTGGCCCTCACATTGTGAGCTGTGACATGACCTTCCAATGGAAGGTTTTTACTCTCATAGGCAAAAGAAATACACTGTGCAATCCAGTTGGACAGTGTTCTCTTGGAGACTGGAAGTTCCAGATGACTAGGATCAAAAGCAACAAAAAGTTGAGAGGACTTTCTATGTTGCTGCGTCCTTTGAAAGTAAAAGGCCAAAGCTCTTTTACAATCCAAAGTATGAAGATTCCTTTCTGCATTAGAGGCATGAGGCCTTGGGAAAAAAACAGGAAGGTAAACTGCTTGGTTTAGATGAAAAGGTGAAACCACCTTTGGCATAAAGTGAGGATGAGTCCTAAGAACTACCTTATCATGATGGAACCTTGTATAAGGAGGATCAGCCACCAATGCTTGCAACTCACTGATGCGATGTGCTGATGTGATTGCAATAAGAAAAATAACCTTCCAGGAAAGGAATTTCAAAGAGGTAGTAGCCAATGGTTCAAAAGATGGCTTCATGAGCTGGCCAAGAACCAGATTTAGATCCCATGCCACTGGTGGTGGCTTAACGGGAGGCTTAGTTAGGAGAAGTCCTCTCACAAATCTCGCTATGTTCGGATGAGAGGAAATAGGTTGCCCATTTAAAGGTTTGAGAGAAGGAGATCTGGAGCAGATCCTAACTCCAGAGATGGAGCTTGAGAGAGATGTAAGAGCAGAGGGTACCACACTTGTCGTGGCCAATGTGGGGCTATGAGAATCATATGGCCTCTGTCTCTCTGAAGCTTGAATAAAGTTCTGGGAATTAGGGGAATGGGTGGAAAGGCATACAGAAAGTCCTGACCCCAATGGAGGAGGAAGGCATCCCTGGCCTGACAACTCTGGGCCAGAATTCTGGAACAGAACCGGGGAAGTTTGGCATTCAGCAGACTTGCAAAGAGGTCTATGTCTGTGGTTCCCCAAAATTGGAACATTTTGGCCACGTGGTCTGCATGGAGAGACCATTCGTGTGGAAGCAGAACTCGACTGAGTCTGTCTGCCCAAGAGTTTTGAATGCCTGGAAGATACACCGCAAGGAGATGAATCTGATGCTTCCTGGCGAGGGCCCATAGTCACAAAGCTTCGTTGCACAGCGACAGAGAACCTGTTCCACCCTGCTTGTTCACATAGAATATGGCTACCTGATTGTCCGTTTGAATTAGGACTGTCTTGTAGCTGAGTTTGTGTGAAATACTCAAAGAGCAAGGAAGATTGCTCTGAGCTCCAGGTGGTTGATATGAAGATACGCCTCAAGTGGAGTTCAGGTACCCTGGGTAGAGAGGCCGTGCAGGTGGGCTCCCCAACCCACCTTTGAAGCATCTGTTGTTAGAGTGTCTTGGGGTGGGGGTTGCTGAAAAGGAGACCCCACCAGAAGGTTTTTGGGTGACTGCCTCCATTGGAGGAATAAAATAAGGCGATCTGAGTTTGCTATTTTGTCTGACAGGCAACCTGACGCCTGAGTCCACTGAGCTGCCCTCATATGAAGGCGAGCATAAGGAACCACATGCACGGTGGATGCCATGTGGCCTAGCAACTGTAACATTTCCCGAGCAGTGAGATGAGGTTTTAGCACTGCTTGGGAAGGTAACTGTACAATGCGAAGGCAGCGGGGCTGTGGAAGGAAGGCCCTTGTCTGTCTGGTATCCAGAAGAGCTCCTATAAACTCTAGGGATTGAGTGGGAGCAAAGTTGGACTTTGTGAAGTTTATGACAAGTCCCAAATACTGAAGGATGCGCATTGTGCGAGACAGAGCAACCCTGGCCTTTGGCTCTGAAGGGGCTCAAATGAGCCAGTCGTCTAAGTAAGGGAAGACGAATATTCCCAGGGTGCGGAGAAAAGCTGCTACCACAGCCATGTATTTTGTGAACACTCTTGGTGCAGAAGCCAGGCCAAAAGGAAGAACCCTGTATTGGTAATGCTTCCCTTGAAACAAGAATCAAAGGAACTTCCGGTGAGTTGGATGGATGAGAACATGAGTGTACGTATCCTTAAGATCTAGAGAACAAAGCCAATCCTGACTCCGAAGATATGGCAGCAGAGTTCCTAGAGAAATCATTTTGAACTTCTCTCTGAACAGTTATTTGTTCAATTCTCTAAAATCTAGAATGGGTCTGTGTCCTCCTGTTTTCTTTGGAATAAGGAAATAGGGGGAGTAAAACCCTGTACCCCGTTGGGGAATGGGCACCTCTTCTATTGCTCCTTGAGCAAGGAGCATTGTGACTTCTTGACCTAACCGGTCGTTGAGAGAGGTCTGAGAACTGAACTGTCTTACTGTCGTAGGAGAGGGCATGCTGAGGAAACGAAGCTTGTACCCCTCTCGTACAATAGACAGAGTCCAATTTTCTGCTGTTATCTGATCCCATCTGGGGGCAAAATGACATAACCTTCCTGGGATGGTGGAGGGTTCTGGGCCGTTCAGGGACAGGAAGACAAAGTTCTCTAGATAGGAGTCAAAGCCCCTGTGGAGGCTGAGTCTGCTGAGCAGGTTGAGGCTTAGCTGCTTTTGGCTTCCTTTGTTGCTTAAGCCTGAGATGTATGTGGTCTGGGGAAGAAAATCGGCAGGATAACCAATCGGTTCAGATGAAACCACCGATGGAAGGAAGTGTGGATGAGTACAGAGAACCACTCTGTCATGGTGAAAATGAGTATAGGGAGAATCTGATACAAGGGCCTGTAATTCACTGATTCGGAGAGCCAAAGTGAGGGCAATGAGGAAGACCACCTTCCAAGAGAGGAACTTTAGTGGAGTGGTGGCTAAAGGCTCAAAGGGTGGCTTAAGAAGTTGAGCCAAAATGACATTGAGATCACAGGCCACCGGAGTGGGTTTAATGGGGTGTATTGATAGTAGGAGACCCTTCATGAAGCGTGCAACTAATGGGTGTGAGGAAATTGACTTTCACTAAGATGCACTCTGAGTTAGTCTTTAATCCTGACAGGGATACGTGGAGGAGATAATAAAGATAGATATTGGAAAAATGTCTCCACTGGACAATCAAAAGTATTAATGTCCTTTGTGGAGCACCATGAAGGCATAAGAACGTCTAGTTGAATCTTTGCGGGATGCAAAGACGATATCCTTGACCCTTTGTGAAAGGTTAAGGTCAATGAGCATTACCCTTTCAGGAGGCAAGCCATCAGGTGCAGGGATTGAGGATTGGGATGAAGAAGTGTCTCATTGTTATGGGAGAGAAGGTTGGGTGAACATCCCAGGTTGAGTGGTTGAGCATGTGTGAGATGAAGCAGCATAGGATACCATGGTTGATGAGGCCAAAAGGGGGCTAATATGAGGATCATCGAGCCCCTGTCAGTCTGTAGCTTGAAAAGCGTTTTGGGTATCAGGAGTGTGGGTGGGAATATGTACAGCAATCCCTGTCCCCAATGGAAAAGGAAGGCATCCAGGGCCTGCCAGTGTAGTGATGGGGTCCTGGAACAGAAGAGAGGAAGCTGTGTATTTGGAGTGGCAAAAAGATCCATGAGTGGAGTATTCCATGTCTGAAAGATGTGTGCAGCCATTTCCCGATGGAACGTCCATTTGTGTGGATGAAGGATAGGGCTGAGCTTGTCTGCAAGCACACCGAGTTCACCTGGGAGGTATATCGCTCTGAGATGAATGCAGTGTGAGATGGCAAATGTCCAGAGGCGAGTTCCTTCTTCAGAGGGGACATGATCCTGTTCCCCCTCTGCTTGCTCACACAGAACATGGCAACATGGTTGTCCGTTCTGACTAGGACAGGTTGACCCGAAAGTTGGTGTTGAAAAACTCGCAGAGCATTTGTGAGAGCCCATAGCTCTAGGAGATTGAACTATAGGATAGATTTTGTGTGGTGTTCACAACCCCTGAGTAGTCAAGTTATTCAGATGGGCACCCCAACCCAGTTTGGAAGCATCCGTGCGCATTGAGGTGAAGGCATCTGAAAAGGTGACCTGATGAGTAGGTTTTGGGGGAGACACCACCACCGCAGTGATTTGATCAAGTGAGGGGTGATGAGGATTTTGTCTCCGAGACGTCCCCTTGCCTGCTTACATTGTGAAGAGAGTGTCCACTGTGCTGGATGCATATGCAAGTGGTCATAGGGGATGACATGGACTGTGGAGGCCATGTGACCCAAGAGGCACAGCATTTCTCGAGCTGTTACTTATGTTTCTTGCTGCATATCTCTTGTTACTTCGATGAGACAAGAACAACGATCCTGAGGAAGGAAGGCCTGTAGGATATCAAGAAGTGCTCCGATGAACTCTAAATTTTGAGTTGGAGCAAGGTGAGACTTCTGGAAGTTTACAACGAAGCCCAGGTGTTGGAGCACTGCTATGGTACAATGAAGGGGGTTCATTACTTCCTGAGGGAATTCTCCCCTTATGAGTCAATCGTCTAAGAAAGGGAAAATGAAGGTTCCCAAGATGCACAGACAGGCAGCGACCACTGCTATACATTTTGTAAAGACCCTTGGGGAAGAGGAGAGACCACAAACTTGTTTAGGTCCCTGAGATCTAAGATGGGTCTGAATCCCCCTGCTTTCTTTGGGATGAGAAAGTAAGGGGAGTAGAAGCCTGTCTGTTCTTCTGAAGGAGGAACTCTTTCTATGGCACCCAGTGACAACCAGGTGGTCACCTCTTCTATAAGTAGAGTGCTTTGGAGGGGTTGAGAGTGGTAGTCCCCTATGAAGCTGCTGGGGGGGGGGGGGGGTTAAGTTTGGAAGCAAAGTTGGTAGCCCTTTGGACAATTTGGGGTGTTCTTCTGTGATGAGGTAACACCTGTAGGCAAAATGGCAAAGTCTGCCTGCTATGTGGATGGGCTGGGGTCCTACCAGAGGCAGACTGGCAATGCTCTGCATGAAAAAGTCAAAATTCAGGTGCAGGTTGAGTATGTGCCGGTGGTTGAGATTTTGCGGCCTTAGGCTCCTTCTGCTGGTGAGGAGCCTGTTGCCTTTGTTGAGACTGCTCGAGAGTGGAAGGTTTTTAAGAAAGATAGTACTACTTTTTAGAGTAGAAAGCCTTTTTGGTAAAAGATTTCCTCTTGGAGGGATCAGAAGTATTTCTGGAGACACGTTTCAGGACAAGATCATCTGTCTCTATCTCTCCTTCTCTGCAGCCCTTACCAAATAGATTCTCACCAGTACAGGGAATGTTGGCTAATTTATTTATCCTGTACCCATTGTTCTAGGTCTGAGGCTTGTAGCCAAACCATCCGATGAGCTCCAATGCAGATAGAGAATGTTCTACTGGTTGATTTAAAGGCATCAAAAGATGCTCTTGTGAGAAATATGGATGTATTTTGGCTATGTTGGATATGCTTGATAAGCATAGTAAAATAGTATATGATAAAGATCAGTATGGTCCAACTAGTCTGCCCAGCAAGGCAGTAAGAGTAGGTGCACTCGCCACTCCGTGAAGGTAACCCATCCCCATGCCTTTGTTTAGGGGTATACCCACTGCTCCATGTAGGTCACCCCTATTTGTTCAGATATAAGAGATAATTAAGTTTATTTTGATTTTATCCTGTTGCTATAACGGGATCCACTGTGTCTGTCCCATGCCACTTTGAATTCTGTCACTGTATTTGCCCCCAGCACTGCCATCGGGTGGTCAATCCATGCACCACCATCCTTTCAGTGAAAGCGTAGTCACTCACCTGTAACAGGTGATCTCCGGGAACAGAAGGAATTAAGTCTTCACATATGGGTATCGTAGGTACCGAAGACGGAGCCTGTGCGGGAACGCTCCCCAGCATCCAATAGGAAAGCTTTTGGGAGTATCCCACAGCACCTGTGTGCTGCCTTTCCACCTCTCCTTTGTCAGTTGAGTTTATAGCTAAGACAAAAGGAGAGAGTGAAGGAGAGAGAAAGAGAGAACTCCTAGGGGAGGTGGGCGGGTTTGTGAAGCCTTAATTCCTGCTGTTCCCAGAGATCACCTGTTACAGGCGAGTAACTACGCTATCGCCAGGAACAAGCAGGAATGTAGTCTTCACATATGGGGACTCTCCCCAGCTGAGAAATGCCAGGTGGATGACCCTATCAAGCTGCAAACCTCTGGTGAGATGGGTCATTCTTCCTCCCATGGATCTCTGGCATTGAAAACCCGGGACGGTGGGTAGGAGTTGTACTAAGTCGTCTGAAAGAGATGCTGTGTAGAACAGCCTGTCCAAATGAGGTATCCTGACGGGAGTCCTTGTCTAAACAATAATGGGCTGTAAAGGTGTGTACTGAAGCCCAGGTGGCTGCTCTACAAATGTCGTCAATGGACACAGAGCAAAGATTAGCCATATAGGTTGCCATTGCTCTCACATTGTGAGCTGTGACGTGGCCTTCGAGAGAAAGTCCCTTACTCTCATATGCAAAGGATATGCAATTTGCAATTCATCTAGAGAGACTTTCTTTTGGAAACCGGAAGTCACCAAAAGACTAGAATCAAAAGCAACGAAAAGCTGAGAAGATTTATACCTCTTCTGTCAGGCCTTCGATCTTCCCCTCCCTGCTGATGGTGCTTTATCCCTAAGTCGTGCCCTCCTTTCTCCCTTGATTTTCCCATGTTTCCCTCCTCCTCTCCCTTTCCCTCCCTCCTGCCCTTCCATGGACCTCCTCTGTTCTCTATCCTTTTTACTGTCCTCTCTCTGTCCTATTGTTTTTGGCGTTCCTTTCCTTCTTCATTTCCAGCGGCTGTATTTTTTGTTATTGTACACCGCCCTGATGCTCCGGCCTGGGCGGTTAATCAAATGCTTCAATAAAGATAAAGATATGCTTAGTTCTTTGAAGGTAAAAAGCCAAGACTCTCTTACAATCCAAGGTATGAAGGTTCCTTTCTGCATTAGAGGCATGAGGCCTAGGAAAGAATACAGGAAGGTAAACCGCTTGGTTTAAATGAAAAGGCGAAACTACCTTTGGCATGAAGTGAGGATGAGTCCTAAGAACTACCTTATCATGGTGAAATCTTGTATAAGGAGGATCAGCCACTAAGGCCTACAACTCACTGATGCGTCTTGCAGAAGTGAGAGCAACTACAAAAATGACTTTCCGGGAAAGAAACTTCAGGTCCGTAGTGGCTAAGGGCTCAAAGGGCGGTTTCATAAGCTGCCCGAGAACAAGATTAAGATCCCATGCCACCGGCGGCGGCTTAATGGGAGGTTTTGTTAAGAGTAGACCTCTCATAAAATCTTGCTACGAGTGGATGAGAGGAGATAGGTTGTCCATCTAGTGGTCTGCGGGAAGCAGCAATGGCACTAAGATGATCCCTTATTGAATCGGTTTTTAAGACCAGAATTTGATAAGTGGAGGAGGTACTCCAGTAGCAATTCCACAGGCACTGAAAATGGGGTAAGTCCCCTTTGAGAACACCATACAGAGAACCTTTTCCATTTAAAGGCGTAGGATCGTCTTGTGGAAGGTTTTCTGGAGGCCACCAGGATATCCCTTACCTGTTGAGAAAGGTTGATATCTGGAAGCTCTACGCCCTCAGCAACCAGGCCCTGAGATGCAGGGACTTGGGATTTGGGTGCAATAGCATCCCGTCCTCCTGGGACAGAAGATCTGGAGCATGTCCCAACTCCAGTGGCCGTGGCTTGAGAGAGACATAGAAGCAGAGTATACCCCGCTTGCTGTGGCCAACGTGGATCTATGAGTATCATACGTCCTCTGTCTCTCTGAAGTTTGAACAGTGTTTTGGTATTGTCGGGAATGGGTGGGAAGGAATAGAGGAAGTCTTGCCCCCCATTGGAGGAGGAAAGCATCTCTTGCCTGACAGTTTTGAGCGGGAATTCTGGAACAGAATCTAGGAAGTTTGGCATTCTGTGGGCTTGCAAAGAGGTCTATATCTGGGGTCCCCCAGATTTGAAATACTCGAGCAATCTGGTCTGAGTGAGAGGACCATTTCGTGTGGCAGCAGTATTCAAGTGCGTTTGTCTGCCCAAGATTTTGAATGCCCGGAAGATATAACACTAGGAGGTGGATTTGATGAGGGCCCACAGTCGCAAAGCTTGTTGCATAACGACAGAGAGCCTGTTCCACCCTGCTTCTTTACGTAGAACATGGCTGCCTGATTGGCGGTCTGGACCGAACTGTCTTGTAGCTGAGTTGGGCCTGGAATACTCGAAGAGCATGGAAAATGGCTCTGAGTTCTAGGAGGTTTATGTGAAGACAAACCTCCTGTGGGGTCCAAAGACCCCAAATCGAGAGATCGTGCAAGTGAGCCCCTCAAACCAACTTGGACAAATCCATTGTTAGGGTGCCTGGAAATAGAGACTGCTGGAAAGGAGAGCCTCCTAGGAGGTTTTCCAGCGCTTGCCACCATTGAAGGGACGAAATGAGACGTGTGTAGTTTCTGATTTTGTCCGATAGGCGAACCGAGGCAGTGTGTTCACTGAGAGAAGAGGGTCCACTGGGCTGCTCGCATGTGAAGGCAAGCATAGGGAACCACATGGACAGTGGATGCCATAGCCCCAAAAGCTGAAGCATTTCTCGAGCAGTTAGTACGACTTTCCACAGCTGCTTGGGATGCCAGCTGCATTATACGAAGACAGCCGGGCTGTGCTAGGAAAGCCCTTGACCGTCTGGGTATCCAGTCAAGCTCCTATGAACTCCAGGGACTGAGAAGGGGTGAGCTGAGATTTTGGGAGGTTTATGACCCTCCCAAGTAGCGAAGAATTTGCATTGTGCGAGAAAGAGCGAAGCTGGCTTCCAGAGCAAGGATGCTCGAATGAGCGAGTCGTCTAAGTAGGGGGACGAATATTCCTCGAGTTCTCAGAAATGCTGCTACTACTGCCATGCATTTTGTGAAGACTCTTGGGGTAGAAGCCAGACCGAAAGGAAGAACCCTGTATTGGAAGTGTCTTCCCTGGAAAAGGAATCAAAGGAATCATTCTGTGATCTGTATGGACGAGAATTTGAGTATATGCATCCTTTTACATCTAGAGAAAATAGCCTTCCTGACTCTGAAGGTATGGCAGGAGTGTTCCGAGGGAGATCATTTTGAATTTTTCCCAGAACAGATATTTGTTTAATTCTCTGAGGTCCAGAATAGGCTGTGTCCCCCTGTTTTCTTGGGAATGAGAAAATAGGGGGAGTAGAATCCCATCCCTGTTGGGGTATGGGTACTTCTTCTATTGCTCTTTGAGCAGAAGTGATTGCGACCTCCAGGCCCAAGAGATTGGTGACAGGGACCTGAGAATTGAATTGCTTTAGAATTGTACGGACGGGGGCATGCTGTGGAAGTGGAAGTTTGAGGTTCTTGGAACTTGTGGACGTGCGCTGCCTTGTCTGTTTCTGTTGGTTCCCCTTTTGGGGAACATGAACTGGACAGTGAGCATGATGGGTGTAAGATGGGTAAAATCTCTTTCTTATTGAACAAAAAGGGTTCTTGGCAAATGTACTCTTTCTTTGGCTGGGTTGGGAACTTGTAGAACTTTGATAGTCACTGTTCACGGTAGTGTATTTTTCACGATGTTCAAGCAGATTTGTCCTTTTGTCTGTGGCCAATCCTTGCAAATAGAGATTTGTTACCTGTAGGCCGTCCGCGCAAGGAGGATATTTCCCAGGTTTCTCTTTGCAAGGGCGGGCCCATGTGGTGTTTAAGTCGACTGCCTGGAGCCAGGCAATACGACGGGCACCGATGGAACTAGCAGAGGTTCTGCTTAATACAATTTCAACAGCAATCAAAGGTGTGCACGGTTTCACCAAACTTAGAGACATCCTGGGCGTGTCCTTTGACCAGAGTTAAAGAAAATCCCCTCATGCTGTGTGCCCTCCATGAAGAAGAGAGCCGGGATTTTTCCTCATGAGAGCTCCAAGTCCCTCCTGTAAATTCATTTGAGGAAACAGTCCCCAGATAGAGGATTGCGCGTAGAGCTGATCCTGGCTGCCAACATGGAGGATTGGACGCATTGACGCCCCCCCCCCCCCAAAAGGCCTCAAGCGTCCTCCGACTCATGGCCTGGAGGATTTGGTGAAGAATGAATTTTAGACACTCTTAATCATCTACGCATATGCCGATTCAACTACCATTGATATGGGGTGGTAATTGAGTCTCTTGAAATCCAGGGACAGCTTGGAACTCGTATACATGGAGTATCGATACTCGATACATGGTATCGCGTTGTGCAGGAGTGGTGGAGACAATGTTAAAGGGGTTTCGTCTACATCTTCTTAGTATAAGATACTGCCCAAGATCTCTATGAATGGGCAGGGTTAAAAGCTGCCTTGCTTTAAGGCTGGCCTTTTAGGGCTAGTGAAAAGATATTCTAATTCTTCTGCTCCTGGGTTCCTTTTCCTGGAGGTCACAGTGATTGCAAGGACCCTCGAGCTACATCACGTATGGACTCAATACTGTGTGTCTGAAAAGTGACATGTACTCTGGGAGGAGACATTCGTGCGTTGAGGGAAGAAGGAGGATGGATCCTCCAGACGGAAATTGGGCTCTACAGTTACCAGCAGAGTCAGAGTAATCGGAATAAGAGGATTCAAAATATCTCTGTGATGGGTGTTCCTTGTCCAATGCTCGCTTACCTGGTAACCCGCTCGCCAAGCGGGATATCGGGTGTCTCGGTTAACGCGGCCCAGCCACTCGATACCTGATAAGACTCAAGGCGTCAAATGGGGGGCAGTCCAATACCTGCCGAAGCAGATGCACTCGGTACCCCACCAAACCCCCCCCCCACCCCCACAACAAACCCCCAAACCCCCCCCCCCCCCCCCCCCAAGGCACTGATTGTCTGGTACCGGAATACCTGTGGAACCGTCTGTAGCGCGTCTTAGCGGTAACTGACGCTGCCTAAGAGAGCCGCTTAGAACATCCGGTTCGATAGCAAGGGATTCTCTGATCCATTGTGCGCTTTCCTTGACGAATGCCTGGTTGGTTGTGGTACCGGTGTGAAGCGGCCATGACCCCAGAAAATGGCCACCAGTAGCTTTTCTGCAGAGGTAACGTGAAGCATCGGGAACATTATGGAGCCACGTTAATGCTTTGGAGAACCTGGAAGCCGCTCCCACCGGAGGTCTGTTTGTGTTGCGTGTGCGCCCGGTGAACTTTCCTCAAGGGCAACGCCCAGTGGCATCTCAGATACTATTAGGAGGAATCTACCCTTTGAAGACGGGCCCATGTTCTTAGAAGAGCTTAGGTTTAGTTACCTGAGATCGCATGGGAGGAAGATGAAGCCCCTGGAAGGATTGGCGAGTGGCAAAGGGAACCATCTCTTAGCCATAGTCGATTGAGCTGGCACAAAAGGGTACCCCGGGTTTTTCAGCGTATATTTCTGCAGGCCCCCTCTTTGGTCATCTTTCTGCAGGAGACACCACCTTCCTGATGGAGAATGGTCAGGACCCTAAAAATTTACAGACACCATTTCATGGGTGTCCGGTTGCTGGATGTACTGGTAACCAACCCGCCACATGTAGCAACATTTTCTTAAAACCACTAGTTGGTTTTTTCCATGTTTGAGGAAAAAAAATTAGGCCTCGTGACCAAAATGACAACTAACACCTCCGAGAGGGGGGAAAAGCTCCTAAAGAAAAGATGGTTTAGAATGCCTAGTGTTGTCTTTTTTTTAAAGAAGAAGAGGAAAGGGAAACGGTGGGGGGGGCGGGGAACGGGGATGGGGACAGGATGGGGGGGTTCTAGTAGGGGGGGGATAGCACGGGATTTTGGGATGGTCTGCGACGGGTGGTCAGGGGAGGAGTGAGGCTGTTTGTCACGGAGGTCTCCTATGGTGATGATACCTTACACTTGAACTCTGGGGGTGAGGATGTGCACCCTTGGAGACGCACACAGTTGTATCAGCTGTTGTGGGCTGATCGCGCTTGAGGTGCCATGCCTGAGGTTAAGATAGTTTCGGGAGGAATGTGGGAGGGGACTAGGCTCTCCAATTAAGCGTGCCAAAATTTTGCAGACATTGAAGAGAAAGGGAGTCCATATTGCCAGGTTTCCAAGAGACCCATTTTAAATGCCTTGGAACATCGCAAGCTTGCTAGAGCTTGGGTTGGCGGCGAGCTCACGGCGGACCCACGGCCTTAAGGCCACAAAAAAAGAGGGAGTTGTGATTTTAATAAAAAAGGGGGCCGAGCCGTCGCCCCAATGTGCCAAGTGACCCCCCCCTAGTCATATAGAGGGCTGATCACAAGGGTAGTTACATCTTAATGCGTATAAAACTGTATAATGAATCCGTTTCTGTGGTTCAAGAGCCTTTATGCCTCCGAATGCCTAAGGACCACGCTTTCTTCAAAAAAGCACCATACTGAAGTTAGTAGCCAACCACGGAAAGAAGCATAAAGTGATTGTTGCCGGGAGATTTTTAATTGTCCGCAACGATCCGGGTAGGGATAAGTACCACCAGACGAAATATGGGCTCTTTGGAACGCGACGAAAGGGGGTAGGATACCTGTGTAGAATTGGGAGATTTAATAGCGGTATGGAGAGTTCTCAATCCATGGGCACTGCGAAGTATAACACACCAATCGCCTTCTGCCTTATCGCACCACACGCCGCATCCTCACCCACACCCAACGTACACGGTCCCCGTTACATCACGATTATATTCCCTTGCCCCGTCCCCCCCCCACGAAGAGACTAGGGATGTGTCACGGTTATTACAAGCCGGGAATAGACCCTATTGTGGTTTCCGATCATGGATTGAGCTGGATTCTCTTTGGATTCTCAAGGACCCACCCCGGAGAACTGGTTACGGGCCGCGGTGGCGGTTTCCCGGCTATCTTTGGGGCGGTCAGAGGCTTTTCGGCAACTATCTTGAAAAACAGTGGGATGAGTATGTTCGCTTTTAATGAACAATCCCCAGCGTGATCGTCAATCCTATTTTGGGGGAAGATAGTAAAGCAGTGGCTAAGGGGTGCACGATCTCTTTCATGTCGCGACGCGACGCCGACAGTATGGACCGAAGTTTGGTTGTGCTGGAACTTAACCTGCATGATCTCCAACGTCGGTTGGGTAGAGGGAGGAGATATAGGCTTTGCAGCGGAAAATACTTACGATCGCAGAAGGGCATTAAACGACTTACTCTGGAAAGTCGGCGGCGAATGTCAATGTACTATCATCGGTA